>VWZS01001249.1:2654235-2738363 GCA_013397075.1 Rhabdornis inornatus
GGCAGAATTCACCAAACAGACTAAACAAACGACAAGAAAAAATACTGCCTCAATGGCTAAACTTTTTGTACCTCAAACGAAACATCGTTACTGTTGATGTTATAGTTTCTTAGATCTCTTCTCTTACTTGATATGCTGCAGCATGAAGACCTCCTTGAAAACAAAGTTGTCTCAATCCTAGTTCAATATGATAGGCACCAGAAGAACGCCTAAACCCAAGCCAAGGATTAGTTTGAACATCTATCTTCTCTATTTTGTTAGTATTATGAAGTCACACCCTCTATTTTTATTGTTATTACTAAATATTTTTCCTGAGTGGTTCCTGACAACATTAAATCTTGATACACAAAATCAATGTGAAAAACATGTAAGACTAAACATATAAACCCCTTGAGCCAGAAGCAAAGTGGCTGACAACACTGTTTTTGTATTTCACATATTTATATCATCATTTTTATCATTAAAGTTAATTCAGCTGAGAAATCCCAGATGGACTCTTCCTCCTCCTATCAGGCAATAACTTCAGTCTCATTGAGTTCAAAGACAGTGTTGACTGAGGGAAACCTTCAGGATTTAAGCCTACATGGTCATGGTCATGCCATGCCTTCTGATAAAGTCACTCTAACTTGCACCAGAATGAGAGCTCAGCTTCATGCTACATCTCAGGGGATGATGTATAAAACACCTCTTTGTAACATTTTCCAGCCATTGCACCCCAAAGGAGACAAGGTCTTTGTCCCAAGGATACCACCACACAGGTGATCCAGCCCTAAAATTATCTACACAACCTCTATTTCTGTGCAGGCTGAAGTCCAAAGCAGCCTCAGTTCTGGTGAACATGTGGGACATTGGTTCACAGGCAGGTTTCCCACTAGGTTAGAGCGAACTGACCGAGCTCCTACTCCTCATCTTGTTCTTTGAGTCATACACAGAGACCAAGGCTTAAATCCCAGATACACCATGACTATCTTGTCTCAAACTGTCTAGACTTGGGTGAGCTCTCTGGGCCTCAATCAGCTCTGGATGAAAAGACCTTCTTCCAACCCAGGATGTGCCCAAGCTCAGCACCGAGCACCCAGCTCAGGTTGGACATAGAGGACAAAACTCCCCTGATGGATCCACCCCTTCCATCCTCACTTCCTTATTGAAAATCATGTGTGCCTTTGGAGGGACCAGCATCTCCCAGACTGAGAATTTCTCCTTGCAGTACAACAATAAAGCAGCAAAATCTCTCCTGCAGCCTTCCTCCAGTGTGAAGATTTGGGAGATGGATTACAGAGGTGTTACACAATAAGTTAAAAATTATTCAGGTGCCTCAACGCCTTCAGATGCTCTTTAAGCTCCTTCCTTAGGCGTACAGAAGCTCTTTAAGAGTCTGGTTCCAAGTGATGTTGCAAAGGGATTACACGGGGCAGGGAATGGAGCCCACAACTTCCATACCCCAGGCTAAAGTAACCGGAAAATAAACCTTTCTGACGTCAAATGTCAGCACTATTTTTAATTTTTTTTTCACAGGCTTGTGAGTGCCTGAAAGAAAGTCTGAAACCATGCTGTAGGCTTCATCCATCTCAATCCAAATACCATAGCAGAGGAATAAATGTAAAATATTGATACAAGAAAAATAATTAATATTCCTGAAACAGCTCCTAGTTTATCAGAAACAAAATCTCATGTTGTTTTCCTAACACTTCTACCTAGAAAAGGAAACATGCAGAGCTGTGTTTTTCTTCTGGGCTGGCTGTAATTTGCAGGATGATTGAGTAGTCTGAAAGTCAACAGCCCCAGTTTGCTCCTGCACCCCACGGTCCTGAGACAAGGCTGTGGGAAAGCAGCTTTCTGGAGCTGACAAACAAAAACGAATGCTAAGCAACGAAATACGTGTCTCCACATGGCCTGAGAAGCAGCCTAACAGTCCATTTGTATCCCAGTTGTCCCCAAAGCCCTGTTTCCAGACCATGGCTTTTCAAATTTTGCATAGCTGTGATGGTCTAGTGAACATCCATCCCCAGAGTGACTTTCCTTATGTCTCCAAAACCACAAACTGGACTTCTCCCAGTTTTTTACCTCTTTTCTCACAGGAGCTGCTCACCTCCACTATCACAGAGCTCCATTTTCCCGCATTTTCTCCCTTCCAACTTGATTGTTCTTTTTCTTTTCCCCTGCAGATGACCTGGGGGACGCAGCATCTCCAGACTGTAATTCCTAACCTGTTCCAGCGATTTTGTTTCCAGCTGCAGGTGGCAGCCACGCAGCCGGATTCCCGTGACACCCAGCACTCCACAGGGCTGCAGTGATCCCGGGGACTGGTGTTGGCAGCAGTGCCTTGCCCAGGAGCACGGGGCCCCGTGGCACGGGTCCATGGGGACATGCCACCGGGGCGGAGGGCGTGCGGGGCTGGGCGGCTCCGCGCAGCTGACGGAGCACGTGAAGGTGATGGAAGGGCATGACCAGGATTAGCACATTCCCTCCACCTGCCACGCCGTCCAGGCAGCCCTCCTCTGGTTACCCAGCCACGTGGGGTCAACCTGAGCATCCCTCCCGGATGCCTGGGGAAGGGGGGTTGCTCTGGATGCAGGGAAAGGTAAGTAACGTGGTTGATGGGGCAGAGGGCAGGTTTCCCTGAGTGGATCAGTTCTGATAAAGCATTTGGCATATGACAGGGCAGCACAGAAAATGTCACAGCTGGGAAGACAAGGAGCACAAAACGCACTTGTCCATTTGCACAACTCCAGTCACTGCGCTGCTCCATTTGGGTCTATAGTTAAGGCTGAAATGGTGTTTTTCAGAGAAAGCAGTGTTGTATGAGAGCAGAAGCACTATCTTCTATATGTGGTAACTGAGACCTAGCTATAACCTAGATAATACTCAGAGGGGATGAACAGGCAGATGGAAGGATCAAACAGGGTGACACAGTACCAAAATCTATGTCATATGTAAATACACATTTAGTCCCGTGGAGTAGCTTTGCTCTAAGCGGTGTTGCAAAGAAACAAATGGTTCATCATATGCACATTTATACACTTTTATACATGAAGCATGGATGCCAGTGTCTGACAGAGAGAAAGGATGGAAACAGGGTTAGATGTCCTATCATCCAAACATTGGATCCTGTACAAAATGCTGGGAGGTCCCACCTGCCATTGGACCAGGGCTTTCATGGCTTTCCACAGGCACAAATGATCCCTCTGCTACCTTGTGGTCTCTGTGCTGGTCTGAAGCACCACCAGGAGAGAGTTCCCAGCCCTCTCACCGAGGACTGGTTGCACACACAGCTCGCTGTGCTTGGAGAATGTGCTTGGGTTTCTCATGGGTGCTAAATTTGCTCATGACGGCATCTGCAGGAAATCATTTCCACCATTCCCAGTTGGGCAGGAGCCCTATCTCTCTTGGCCAGGTTAGGCACGCTGTGTCAGCGCTCCTTGGCACTGGGGAAACGTGACAGCCCTGAGCAGAGTCCAAGAGGTGCTCGGGGAATGCCAGCCCAGCCCAGCCCAGCCCAGCCCAGCCCAGGAGGATGCATCTCCCTGGCAGTGTGAGTCCCTCACACTGCCTTCCCAGCAGCTGCCAACTCAATTTCAAGGTCTCAGTGCCTAGGACACACTACTCAGCTGCTGAGCTCATGTCTCCAAGGTGGGTGACAGCAGAAGAAAGCTCCTTGCTCCAGGCTGAGCTGAACCCTCCTCCTGAAGGCAAAGCTCTCTTGTGCGGGAGAAACAGCATCCCAGAGCAGGACCACAAAGTACAGACCAATATTCCCTGGGTGACAGCTTCAAACAACATTCTCTGCTCCAAAAGGGTATATAAGAAGGTGCTAGTATAATAAAACACTACAATCAGTGCAAAATTCTCCTTCCTTTCAGGAAAGGTAAGAAAAAGGAAGGGGTTTAGATCAAGCAATCTAGATGGAAGAACCCACAGTTTTAGACACACACAGGCCCAGACCTCATCTGCTTTTTCTAATTTCTCTCAGTAGATCTAAGAAAAGATACGACATCTCCAATAAAATCAGATTCACTTCTGCCCAACAACTACGCAATGATCACAGGAATAAACCACATCTGAGCACCATTTCACACTCCTGGAAGGTGCTCACCTGCTCAAGATGAAGTATATGGTACAAAAATCTTATGGCAGACTAGGTCACCATTTGTTTAAGAGTTATAGTCCTCCTTTTGTTAATTGTATCTCATTCCTCTTTTCCATATCCCTTTGCATCACTCTGTGCTTCTTTCCACTCTTAAATATTTGCAGGCAATTCTGTAACTCTGCGGTTGTTCAAACTACAAGTAGTTAAAGTTTCCAAATGTTCTCCATAAACACATCCTTCCTCAGGCCCCTTATCCTTTATATCACTCAACACTGGTTTCTTGGAGTCAGTCTGACACTGATGTATGGAGGATTTGATTTTGCTTTCCTTCTACATCTGGCTAGAACAAGAATAATCCCACTGGAGCCATTGGAATCATTCTAAGTGAGAAAAAAAACCTGATCAAACCAACAGACTCATATGAGCAGCCACTATTCAGCCCAGGTAGGCTGAGCTGAAGACTGAATATGCAACCTTTGAATCTAAATATCTCATTCTAGGAGGAGACCACAATTTTGAAGGCCTAAATCTCCTCTAACTGCTTCCTCACATCATCCTTCTGTTCAAGGAAATTTGTACATGTTGATGCTGGGTTTAGCAAACAAATGTTGCAAGCATGAAAGAAGAGTTGTGAAAAAAAAACAAAAAAAGAAAAAAAGCCCAATATCAACAGACAGAATGAAAACAGAAATGTCAAGTATTAATTGCTGAACAGACGTGAGGAATGTTAAGGGAAACTGTTTGGGGATTTATGTTCAAAAAAATAAGACAACTTCCCACACTATTTTCTTTCAAATCTCTCAGCATTTTCCATAAATTCCGTGTGCATGTGTGGTGCTCTCTGATAACATACAAATCTGCATGCATAAACTGTTTTGAAATGTTTGTACAGTTTCATCCAAAAATATGACTTTATGTTTGTGTTTTAATTGTCAGCAATGGCAGATTAGGCAAGAGCCACATGCATCATGTCAGGGGCACTGACTAAGTTTAGGTGGTACAAGCACAACCTCCCCCTTTTCTGGCTGGCTCTTGATAACAAAGAGAAACCAAATTATCTGAAAGACGAACCTGCAGTAAAGCAGCAGCACAGCCTCTGCTCTCAGTGACCAAGGTGCTGGCCCAGACAAACCCCCTGAAACCAATAAAGCCATTTCAGATTCATACAAGTGTAACCAGAAGCAGAAATTTGCTGATTTCCAGGTCAGATGTCAGAGTTTTCGCAACTCTGAAACAAAATTAAGCTTTGTGGGGGGTAGGTGGGGGCAAAAGGGACTGAAGCATTGAGGGCTTTGCCTCAATCAGTGTTGTTTGAAATGTCTTTCATTTATTAACATTCTTGCTGAAGCCGAACTTTAGTTCCACTCTATCAGGAATATAATGCAGCTGCATTTTCTGGACGGGAACACCACCAAAAATCTGTTAACTATACAGTCAACAGCTATGTCTTGTTTACTCTCATGCGTAAAAGCCACACGGAAACGATCCTCATAGGAAATTTCTGTCTGTATGCAAATAGAAACAATAGGAGACACTGGAATGGGATGCTTGCTGAGAAATGAAGTGGGAGAGCTGTGCTGCCTTCTCCCCAGTGAGCATCTTGTTCCAGCCTGCCTGGACTGGCAGGAACTTTGTTTTGCCCAGGGTTTGTCTGAAAAACTCTCCTTGATTCCCTCAAATAGAGATCCAGCCAGGGCTGCTGTGGTACAGAAATAGAGTTTGCAGGGAAGATTAATCCATCACCTCAATGCTTTCAGTCTAGGACATTCCTCCTGGAGATGCAACTTTTCTGGAGTCTATGGATGGCCCTCAGGCCATGCAGCCACACCACCACAACAGCTCAGCCATGGTTTTATTCCTGATGGAGGATGAGCTGCCCATGGGGGAAACCCTGAACTCAGTGGGGATTTCTTGGCCCTGCAGTTGCTCAAATGTTCATCAGACCTTGTCCTGGTGTTGTGCCCATGGATTCATCCAACAGCACTGTTGGGGTGGCTGGGTGTGCAGGGCAAGGCTGGGGAGAGGACTCTCATACCAAAAGGACAAACCTTGATGGACCTGAGGAGCTCTGCCTGCTTGTCCACAACCCAAGGAGGATGGGTACAAAATCCACCATGGCACGATGCATCAGACACCACGTGGGCAGCATTTGGGCCATCCTCCCCAGGCACAGGGAGGGTTAAATATTAACCACACCAAGTCTGCTCAGGGCTGGCTGCCCCTTGGGCTGGGGAGCAGCCCCCTCAGCCATCCCCAGCGAAGGGAAGAGCAGAGAGCACGCTAAGGAGCCTTGCAAATATGCAAGGAGCTGCCAACATTTGCTGCCAAACACTTTTATCTTTCGACAAAGATAAATCTGTTGCTTGCTTAACCCAGCCTTTATGAAACTCACAGCTCTGGATTTCCAAAATAACAGGAGCACTGTAGGGCTGGCTGGTGTCCTGGTGAGCAGCAGATGTACATGGGGCAGTGAGAAGGTGACAACGTATCTCATGAGAAAAATGGGTGGATAGTAAATCATATATGATAGAAATAAATAAGAACTTAACCTCCATGGCCAGAGGACTTATCTTCTCATGTTTCTGTAAAGTGCAGGTGTCTGTTTACTTGAGAGAGCTATTAAGATATAGTGTTAATAATGAAGAACAAAAAAATCTGCTACTCAAAAAGAATAATAAACATAAAAATCTTGCATGGCAAGGCAGATGTAATGCAATAGTGAGAGAGCAAAAGGTGACATAAATACATAAAAGGGTGTCCTCAGCTGTCACACAGATTGTAACCCAAGGCCAGAGGGAAGAGAGATGTCAGGATACAAGGCACAGCACCCACTGCAGTGCTGGCTCTGAGCTCCAAGGTCTGCTCACTGGGGTGCTTTTATCCATGTTCTACACACTGTGAGTTCCAACAGATTAATGTCATCCCAGGGTTTGGGTGTGGAGCTTTGGTGGGGCTTTGGGATGTGCCTGCTCCACGAAGTCCTATATCTGACTGACCAGGCATTACCCATTTGCCAGAGCTTTTGTCAAATCTCAGGCTTCCTGCAAAAATGAGCTGGACTCCACTCTCATTTTCAGATCATTTGCTTCATTTTTACAGGGATAGGTGCTGCAGAACCACTATAAATACTGGGAATAGGAACTCCCTTTTTAGCTATAAATCTCACTGGCCCCAGGAAATACTAATTTTCTTTTAACACTACAGTTATTATCTGGTGAGAATATAGCCCCTTACTCTGCCACCCATGACCCAGGCTGAACCTGTTTGGCCTGTGTTATTGTGCTAGTGTAATTCAGTGGAAAAGAGATTGGATTAAATGGGCAGCTCTGGAGGAGTAAATAAAAGGAACATGCTTTAAAGAGTAAATAGACAAGTCTGAGTATAATGGAATAACCCCTGTTCGTGGTGAATCAAAGAGAAAATAATGCCCTCACTAAAATCTGCATATGGGTATTTTTCTCTGCAAGAAAGAGAACCAATAAAACCCAGAGGGGAGCAGAAGATGCTCTGGGGCTATCCACAAATCCACACTAGAAACAGTACCCAAAAAAAGGAAGTCTAAAAGAAAAAAAAAACAAAAAAAAAAAAAAAAAAAAAAAACAAAAAAAAAAAAAAAAAAAAAAAAAAAAAAAAAAAAAAAAACACAAAAAAAAAAAAAAAAAAAAAAAAAAAAAAAAAAAAAAAAAAAAAACAAAAAAAAACGAAAAAAAAAAAAAAAAAAGGAAAAAAAAAAAAGGCAAGCACCCTGTAGCAGCCGAGCTTGTGCTGGGGAAGAAGGGAAGAAACCACCCAGTTTCTGAATGATCTGCACAAGTTTCCCAAGACGAGTGTATAGAAAGTTGGGTTAGCTCCAGGTAGTTTCTCACTGATTCTAGGTCAAATTTGTTCAGCAGCAGAAATATTGTTTTCTTTCCTTACTGCCAGCCCTGCAGCTCAACCTGGAGTGGCAGGTTGAGTTCTCAACTTCACCTCCCCTTTTCCTTTCACACTTCTCTAGCAAAGCCAGGAGCGTGTTTGATGTTTGAAGGCACTAAGAGGATTTTCCTAGCACAGGGAATCCTATAGGAGTAGCCAGCAGCTTCTGTCCAAGCCAGCAGCACAATGTCCTAAGGCTGAGAGAAGCCTGGGAGGATTCAATATTCCCTGGCAGCCTGACCATGAAGTTTCCAACTTTGGGAATGGTGAGCTGACATCATCAATCAGCTCAGCTGTGAAGTCAATTGATTTGCCTTCCTTCACAGGCAGCTTTACCCCCAGCAAAAAGTTGAGAAGCTGCTGATGTAAAGCTCACTGCATTCCCCCGCTGCTCACCAGGAATTTGTACTCCAGAAGCACTACAAGAGAAACGGGGCACTCACCTCTCCAGGACCAAAATAAGAAAAAACATTTGTTTGCAAGCCAGTGGCTGCATCTGGCTGTGTTCACTCCTGTATAATCCATGGTGGATCCTGGTCTGTCTCCAACCCTGGGTTGGCCTGCAGAGAGTAGGGGAAAAAAATTCAAAATCAACTTTCATTCTGCTCATATGAGCATTAAATATCCAAGTGGGGTAAAGCATATGTGGAGTCGCATTTCAGAGCTGACATCCACATTTTCATGCAGTGGCATCAGAAAAAGCACATTGTGCATGACGTGGGGACATTTGTTTCTCATCAGCTGCAGAGGAAATTCTCAGCACTTTAAAGGTGTGAGGGTCCTTCCCACGGGAAAATGGGACAGTGAATCTGGGAGCCAAAAATGAAGTTCTCTTCCTCATTACTACAGTGACTTTAGTGACAGGGCTTTAACAAAGAGTTTTGACAATATACAACATTGTTATATGTTGGCTCAGCTTTGTGGATGTATTGCCTCTCCTCTGCTAACAAGGGAATAGGGATCATCATTTCAGCTGAAAGACATACAAGTGCAGGAAGGCTAAAAATACACAATTTTATGCAGGCATTTTTCTAACCAGGCCCTAAATATCTTCTTCATAAATCATTTGCTATTATGAAAAGGGTAAGAATGTTTGAACATTTCGGAGTCCTGATGTGGCCATAAATTGAGATACCCAGATTACAGACACAACCACCCCTACTTGAGCACAGCACTTCAAGTGAATAAATGGAGAGAAAGAATTCCACATATTGTAAAGTTATACAATGCAAAAGAATTCTTCAAGGAATACGACATCCTGAGCCTCAGAAAAGGAAATCCAGGCCAGGCATTAGGGAAAAAGTGAATACAGTTCAAGGCCAGGCAGAATTAGCAGGATGATCAATGTGAATAATCCAAGGTGCCTAAACTCAGCCGTATTTTCCAACAAAGTGGAGTAGGTGTGACTCTGTTGTGTGATCCAGCACCAAGGTGAGGGACTTGGGTTATGGACACCAAAGTCATTTGCATGGAAGGGTCCTCAGGGCATCAGTTCAGAAAAGATGCAAAAGCAAAAGAGAGAATTAAAACTGCAGGTCAGCATTTCCAAATCTCTGACCGTGATTCCTGGGGGGAAGAGCCATGCCAGTGGTGTGCTCTGGCAGGACACTCAGCTCTGTGAATTCCTGTGCACAGGGCAGATGGGCATTAGTGCAGGCAGTGGTCTGACAGAGCTTCTGCTTTCACCAGCTTAAAGCTCCTTACAACCAGTCCTAGAGTGACTCTTTTCCTTCACCTGGCCAGGATTTACTCCCAAAGTGTGTTTTCCAAGTGAAGTTTCAGGGCACGCTCCTGCTGACACCATCTCCAAGCAGCACACAAGCTGTGCCTCATGAGAAGCCCTCTGGAAGGTGCTTCAAGATGGGCTGGAGGAAATCTGGGTGCAGGAAGCAGGGCTGCATGGCTTGAAACTCAGGAGTCCAGAAAAAGAGCAACATCCTTCAGCACAAACAAGAAGCTTTGTCTGTGAATAATGGCTTATCAAGAGAATGTGGAATAGGAGAGCATTTGGGATGGTGCCTATAAGAAAACAAGAAGACCCTTCTATTTGAGTAGAGAAACATTACTTCTAGCACTTGTATCCTTGTAGAATTACTTTTCTTAAACATAGGTCCATGCTCTTCCAAAGATGCAGCCCAAGAAGTTTAGTCTGGCATGTGTAAGAACATCTTAGTTATTTGTAGTTATCTGCTCTTTGCACAGCTCCCAGAGATGTGCTGTGACTTAATAGTTAAAACATGTTTATTGGATCTAAATAAAGCCTTGTGGGCCACTCAGAAGTGACATAAAACTCAAAGTGTTATCCCAGTGCCATTTCTGACAAGTCCCTTTGAAGGCAGAATTGCAGTGGATTATAGTAATGAACTTTGGTAGAGTGGTTGTCCACAGGCCTGGAAATGTGTATTTAATTCTTTTGCCATTTAGTAATTGAGTCCTAGGCATCGGAACTGTGAACCGTGTACTTGGGTAAGTTGGACAACACAAGTTTTCACTGGAGGAGGGTTTGCCACCCAGGATATACCCAAGCTTCAGCACAGAGCGTGGATAAGCCAGATACATCTCTTTTCCTCTCACTGCCACTTCAGATGTCAATCACGTGCAGGCTCCTGATTTACAGCAATTCATGCCATCACTCTTGTGAGCTGGAAGTGAGAATGCCTGTGTGAAGCCCCAGATGCCACCACAGAGTGCAGGACACATGGTGTGAAAGGTGTAGGTGTAGGGCAAGTGGCTGACACCATCGTCCCCTAACAAGCACAGTTTGCACAAAGAGCAAACTGTGCACACGGGCTAAGGCTGACAAACTGTTGGTCAGAGATGAGCTGCAGACACAGAATTCATCTCTGGGTCCAGGTCTCTTCCTCAGCTCAGGAACACTTGAGCCTGGAGCTGTCCTTCAGCCTGTCGGAGACAGACAGTCTCACAGAGACACTGTGGGACACAATGGTTTCTAGTGCCTGATCCAAATACCTACATGAGCACATGGCACTCCCAGCATCTTCTTCTTCTCATCCCATTGTCCTGACATGTCCTCATCAACTCACTTCAGTATTGTGTTTAGAGAAGCTTTGCAAACATTTCTCAGCTTTTCTGGGAATTTATTTCTTCATCTCAGTTTGTCCTCAATGTGGCCTAGGAAATGACATGTTATTCTAGGCTATAAGGAACTATCCATGGCTAAACATTCCCCTTCCTCACCATGGCATTAAGACAAAAGAGAAAGAGATAAATAAATGACTCTGAATCTCAGTTATGGGGAGGCAACAGAGGGGTGGTTTATTCCTCTGCTGCTAAGCTCTCCTTATGGTGCAGGGACACCAATCTGAGCTGCATCAGAGGCATTATGCCACCACTTTACTCCTCACATCTGATACTATGGGAACTGAGTTATGTGATTTCCAAGGCCACATCAAAAGTTATTGGCAAGATCCCACATGGGAATAAGTCCTCTGACACCCAGAAGTGCTAGTGAGCAAAAGGAAAAACAGGTTAGAAGCTCTGCAGAGAGTTTTCCACATGTGCTGAGATGGGTATTGATGATCATTGGAATGCTGGTGTGGTTCAGTGCAGATTCTGTGCAGGCACATCTCCATTGTGCTCCTAGTGCACTCCAGAGCCACCTCAATTCCTGTCAATGTCTGATTATCCCTTCCTTTCCTTCATAGCTAAAGGAAACATTGAAAATGCCAAGATTTACTGTTGTTTATTCTTTCTTCATCTATCTCTCCCTCTTAGCTAGTAAGTACTGCACAGTCTCTGTTCTGCCATGTACAGCAGTAGTGTGTGAATAATAAATAACAATGATATGCTTTCAGCCAGAAAATAAACCCCATATGTGTCCTCAAGTATCTCTTTTCTCTTGAAGTATTCATGCAAACATTGGTTCCAGAGACTGTTATAATCCTGTTTACTTGTCAATGCTCGGAGTGAGCATGTAATTACAGTTCCACTGTAAGATACTTAACATGTAATTCAATGGCAAAGAGCTGCCACGTTATTATAGTCTTCCAAGTTTGGATTTGTGCCCTGAAATCTAAATTAGTCCCAACAATTTCTGTTCAGAGGAAGATAATTTAATTCAAATATTATCAAGCACACCAAAGAGCAAATTTCACCAATGCAAGAAAAAATGCGAGCAAGTAATTTTGAAATTTTTTTAAGCTTGTTTTGCCACCACAGTTTTCTTGGACTTGAATCTCACTAGATAGGCAAAGGGTTTGTGTTTGAGTGTGATGCCAAAGTGAAATTAAAATATCAGAAACCTTGGCAATCAGTTCTGTCCTTGAAGACAGACACAAAACTTCTGGCACACATCTCTTATGGTGATACCAAAGCTCAACCTTGTTGTCAGTCCTGAGCTAAAAGAAAACGAGCTAAAGGAAATTATAGGCATATCTAGCCTTTGCTCACTCATTCACCCTGCTGTAGCTGGCTCTAGGATCTGTCATTATGTTACTGCCTGTCAGACCATCATCATCAGCTGCGGTAATTGTGCCCTGTCTTTACAATAATCCATCCTGAGTGCCACAACTCTTCGCACTCCTACGGGCCTGTTCATTCAAGACTCTCAGAGGCTTTACATGTCCTGACTGCTCAAGCAATACCATGTGCCCAAGAATTTGGTCAGAGGCACGAGAGGAGTAGCTGTGTTTGCCACAAGACAGTTGCATGCTTGCCTGTGGTCACAGGCTGCTCGAGGAACAGAGGGACTCCAGCTCCTGGCTGCACTCATTTCCTGCATGCCCAGCCCCATGTTTTGTTATGAGCCTGAGTTTCCCATTTGTAAAAGAAACTTTCAGCCTTTCAGCCTTTCCAAGGCAGTCTGACACGGCCAGGGGACCACTCAAGAGCAAGTGAGTTATCTACAGCCATGGAGCTGCCTGGGTCTCCTTCAACACCTTTCAGCAAGGTTCCCCTTCCCAAGCCACTCCCTGGATGCTGAAGCTCGTTGCCAGCCCTTTCCGTCCGTGCAAAATTAAGGCAGGCACGAGAGGAGAGGAGAGGAGCCATGAGCCGGTGCTGACAGCTCGGGGTCCCTTATACATGAACTCTTGGGGTCTCACATGCATCTGCTGGAGGGTTTGAGATTTGCTGTGGGGATCGGTAAGCAGCTGGGCTGCTGGCTGTCCAGCATGCCTGCCAGGTTCAGGCAGGCTGGAAGGGGTGTAACCCCATGGAAATCATGCAGGCACGTGGGTGAATGTGCAGTATCCTCACCTGTGCATGCACACAAACACATGGGGAGAGGGAAGAGGGGAGTGTAGGGCTGGCTTGGATGCATTTGCAGAAGCACAAGAAGACCCCAGGAAGAAAGATAAGTGGCCAGCAACACAGAAGCCATCACCTGAGGGCCACCATACACCCTTTGGAAAATGCCTGCCCATTCAGCTCTCCTCTTAGCAGCTCTCCGCTCTTGGTTAGAGAGAGCTCGCCGATGGTCCAGGTTCATACAGCAGTTACATTGTGCCATCTTCTGGTTAAAGGCTGAGGTCTCCCTCTCCAGGAGTCCTGCTTCCCTCCAGCACGCAAGGAAAGGTGTTTTTTTATGCCTTCAAGAAATGAGATCTGGAAATGTTGGGGCAACTCGGCTGCAACATCACCTGCAGAAAGGAACCACAAGCCCAAGGCAGTTCCTAGGGATCACGGGGATGTAGGAGCTGCCAAGCACAGCCCTGGTCTGCCAAGCCTGATGTTCTTGCCTCCAGGAGAAATAACATTTGAGCATATATTTACAGTGAGACATTGAGATACCCTTATACCCATTTGGCTGGTTGTGCACTTATGAACCACCTGTCGGTGATGAGCAAACCCACAGGAAAGTTAAAAAGAAAGTAGACTCAGCAGGGACCTCGGAGACAAGATATGTTCATCTCTCTACTAAGGAAGATCATAAATATCCATAAATGCATGAGGACACATGTTCAGAGCTGGTGCCAATTACTCATGTGGATCATGAATACAGGGAACTGGATGTTCCCAACCCACCCTTTGCTGCAGAAAAGTTAAGATACAAAACTGCAGAGGGATATATGATCTTGGAAAGAGAGCTCTTTGTGGAGAAATAACTGGTCTGAATGTGCAAGCCTAGACTTGATGCAAAAAAAATTAACTGACAATCCTCTTGTTTTTCCAGCAGCACAATTTATAATGTAAGTTTTTAAAAATGGCTCCTGAAAGAGGAATAATTTCCAACACTGCCACATCCCACCCAATTCTGACCTCATTTGCACAAACACAGCTCACTGGATTTCAACAGCAACAGTTCTCCACCTACCAGGATCGTTTTGCAGAAGTAGGTGTGCAGGATGATGAGTTCAAAAGGAGCTAATTAGGCACATAGACAGACAAATTAGAAACAAAGACTTCACTAAATACTGGTTAAGCAAACACAGCTTCAGGGAAGATCCGTGCTACTGCATCAGCAGTACTAGTGTGAGCTGGATGAATTAGGTGCCCAGCAGTCCCCACCAAAAAGCTGGCACGTAATGATGCTGCTACAGGAAATAATATGAAAAGATGAAATCACCTCCTGTTCCAAGAAAGGGAAATAGCCACTACATTTCAGACACTGCAGAGCATGGGACCCGACAGACCTGTGGCTGCGTTTGCCCTCCTAGTAATATTTAATTGTTTTTCTGTAATGAGCTCTACAAATGTCTTTAGTCTCAAAATGTCTTTTTATAGTGCTCTGAAATTTGAAGTAAATCAGGGTAGTTATGAAAGCAGTCTGATTATGTTACACACAGGTATCAGCCAGTGTCAAGGTACTGTTTTGCTGTGATCTTAACTGAAGCTGGAGAAGCAGAGATTTTTACAAGATTTACATGACTTCAGCCTGGTCTGCCCACTTATAATCTGCCTGCACTTCCTAACATGCCGAGTATCTCCTTGCGCAAGTCTGTCATCAGGAGGAGATATGGGAACTTGTCCAGATTTGCAGTAATTCAGTCACTCTCTGCCCTCAGTGATTTGGCACATGAGCAATGGGGAGCTTGGATTGCAGCGTGCTGCAGCCTGGGCCACGCGTGAGGTCTCTGGGCATTGCATGGAGAGCAGGAAAATGCTCTCTGAGGCTGAGCTCACACTTGCATCCAGATCACCAACAGCAGAAGAATGATTTTGGGTCTGAAGTTGAATGCTTGGTGGGTACAAATGATAAATGAAGCACATAACCATCTCCCAGCAAGGAGCTTTGAGCTTTGCTAGTGTCTGACCACTGCTGTTATCCAGGCATCTCCCAAGAATATGTCCCTCCCTACTCATTGCATCATTGCTTGAACATACTGGTAGTAAAATATGAAGTGCTTTTTCTTCCTGCAAGTGTACCAGATATCAGTCCCTCTTAAGTATCAGCTCTTAATCCTTGCAGCATTTTTCTTTTGATCATTTCTATGCCTACATTTCTATGATTGCATAGGCTAAGACTGACTCAAATATTCCGTTTGGGGTCAGGGATGTGGGCTTCTGAAATCAGCAATCTAAACATGTAATTATTTTGTTATTTACTGCAACTTTCAAACTTCCTTTGAACTGTTTTTTTTCCACTGAATCTACTTATGGATAGCTGTTCATTCATTGCTGTAACAGTTTTCCTTCTCTCCACTCCAGTTTGGCTCTGTCCTCCTACACTTCTGGCATCACAAGCTGGCAGTTAAGGTTTTCTGCCAGGTCCTCAGCACTGTGCATTTTACAGGGTCCCTTGGCCTCGCTCTCCCTTCCTAAAGAACTATCCCATTTCATTCCATCTCCATTCACTGCTCTGATTGTGGCTGGAATTTGTGACCCATCCCTCTCTTTGCCATTTTGCTGCTTATCACCTGCAGCATTCCAGCATTCCACCACGGGGGAGTTCCTGTCACCAGATCCTCATCTGATATCCCTGGTGAGGCCCCATTCCCTGTCCCCAGGCATTGCAGATGGTGCTCACAGCCCATGGACCGCCCTAATACTCTCTGGGACCAAGAAAAGGAGCAAGTCCCCAAATGAGCAGGCATTGGCATGGTCTTGAAGACCTGAAATAAGAGTCACCTCTACTGCTGACCTCCTTGGCACCCTGCTGTGCCCAGGGGAGCTCACCAAGAGCAGCAGCACTCTGCTCTGGAAAATACATAGTCTGAGCAAGGGTATTTTTATCCAGTTTCTAGCACAGTGCAATATCAAATACCCTGACAAATCCCAAATACGTCATGGGTGCACTAGATTCACTGCCTCTACCAAATTGGGAAGGCAATTGTACATTATTTTTGGCATTATTTGGTTTTAAAGTGCCCATGTTGTCTGCCAGCCATTGGATACTTTCCTGCCAGCTGTTGCACAAACTCCTTCAACAGACTGTGAAGTCTGGACGCTTCCCCAAAACAAACAAGCTAATTACACAGAAGATGCCAAGACCCGATTTCACCATCTTCTTAAAGGCAGGTGCCATATTCGTCTGCTGCCAGTCTTCAGATGTCTTTGACCTGGAGGTTCACTGACTTAATTTTTTCTGGCAGTTTTTTTCTCACTAGATGCGTGATCCTTTCATGTTGTCCAATTCCCACTGGCATCAGAGAGAATTTTGGCTGATCTAGGGCTAGAGGACACAGCCCTGGCTTTTTTTAGCTCCCCTAGGTGCATTACATCTATTGATTTATGTGAGAAATGGTTACTTTGCCTCGGTGGAGAAAGAAAAACACCCAAGTGTGAAAAGACAAGGCGACTGAAGACACAATGGTCATGTCATTCCTGAAATGTTCGTCTCACTTCAGAAACAACACTCTGCACTCAGACCAAGTGATAAGTGGGGACATAGAATAAGCCAAAACAAACCTCCTTATCTTAAAAAAAAATTCAGCTTCCTAAAGCCAACCTGGACCTGATCTGTGTGAACAACAAGAGAAAGTGCAAGAATGCCGAGATATTTCTTAAAATAATATTACCATAGGACCCAACAAAATGTAAACTCTGCTCACAGAACAAAAGTTATTTGCAATTAGCACTGACACGATGCCCATGAGAGGTCAGATGGAGAGCAAAGCCCTCACCCTTCTACGTCTTGCACTTTTAATTTGCAAACATAGGCAACGATCCTGTTGGGAGATACCTTGGCTGGACATCAAACACCAAGTGGTTCTCATTGTCTGTGAACTACCCTTTAAAAGCAGCAGGACCCCTCCTAGCATGTAAGGAGGCCTTTGGTTAAAATCTGTGTGTTAGATTGAATTCACCAACTCCACTGATGCAAGAAGGATGACTCCCAGTGTGTGGCACTGGTTAAGGGGCTTCATTACAAGCCCTAGGTCTGTGAAAAACTTCTGAAGTTGAATCAAAATTTTTAAAAGTAACTCTTGAGATATTCTTTGTGAATGGCTATAAATCCCTCTTGGACACCAAGTCAAGCTCACAAGTGGTCTAAGTAGGCATATCACAGAAAACTCAGTAAGGTCACTGAGTGTATGTCAGAGAAGATGTCCCACACCATGCCTTGAAATCATTCCTCCTTACTCCCCTGATCCAGCATCATGGATGTCAACCAGAGGGATTTGTCTTCCCTGCACAGTGCAAACCCCTCCAGCATCAGACACAAACATGTCTGCCCCAACCCCCCTCCCCACCTACAGCACATGGATCAGCCCTGGGCTGGGACATCTCTTCCTCTCTTTTGCCTTGCTAGGAACCATCAATTAAGATCCACTTTTCTTGCCTGTTGTGCAGTTTTCTTTCCTTCATGTACAAAATATAAATGCAAGGGGGCACCCACATACATATTTAGGTGCTTGTACACCAGACTCCCAGACTCCATGTGCAAGCTATGTCTTTCTCTTTTAGTTAACATAAACTGTCAGGGGGGAAAAAAAAGGGAAGAAAAAGATGTCATGTCATGAAAATGTTATTATCCACATGGCACTGGTAGTTGTCAAACTGACACCTCCATATGATAAACACAGGGCTTTGGATGTGCCCAGTGGGATGAGAGTCCAGTGCAATCCCACAGGAGTCAAGTCCATCAATGAGCTCAGACCAAGAAAATTCTTTTGTTTTGCCAAGTATTTTGCAGAGAGAGAGAAGATTTTCTCCTGGGACACTGTTTCCCAGCAGGACAGAGGTGAAATGGGACTTGAGTTGTGCTCACTAAAGCCCATGTCCAACTTGTATCATGCTGGAAGAAGTCCAGGTTCTCAATCAAAGCATCCATGAGGGGAGGGCACTAATGAAGCAGAGCATCCTCAGGGGAAGACTGTTTGTCCTTTTTTTGCCTGGCAGAGAATCTCTCAGCACAGTTTCAATCACACAACATACTCAGCAGTAATGTGGACTGAATTGTTGCTCCTCAGGGGTCTGTCTGCCAAGAAAACTGAGGAATGACTCAGGTAGTGGCATTCAGAGTGAGGGGAGGGAAGGACCCAGAGGTGGAAAATTATTCAAAAGCACAAAGGTTGAATTCCATGGGAGGACAGGTCAGTATCACACACGATGCAGGAAAATGCCTTTGCATTTTCCAGGGTGATAGAGCAGAGCAGTGAGTGGTGGAGAAATGCATCCTTATCCTAGGGCAGAGACATCATTGCCATGGAGAGGCAAGTGATACACATCTGATCCACCATGAACCAGGATATCCAGAGGGTATGGATGCTTCAAGGCTCAACCAGATGGTTGGAAAGTAGACTGGTGGCAACAGCAGAAGTGGGGACTGGAAATTTTTGCTGAATTTCTTCCTAAATTACAGGAAAGACTCAGTGGGAACATTCAAGAAATGGGAGAAATGGGCCAGTATGGGCTTTCCTCATTCAGAGGTGGAAAATTCATTAGATCCACGTCATGTTGGCTCTGCTGTGACCCATGTAATATCTGTATTGGAGAGAACCATATGTGCTCCAATGATATTTCTGGGAGATGCACTCGATGAGCCCCTGAAAGCAGGCTGCACAAGAGGGAGAATACATCCTCTTTGCTTTCCAGAAACATTTGCTTTACATCCATTACTTTACCCGTAATAACTCTCCCCTCCTTTGCCGTTTACAGAGCCCAAGTGACCCATCTTTAGAATTTCTTGCTGCTTTTACAAATCACATGTAAAAAACTGTACCTTCTTTCACATCCACTTTTCAAAGGAGAGAGTCAAGTAAGGGAATATGGAAAACTGTTATAAATCCTGTTATAAAACCAGCCATAAAACCAGCAGCTCCTTGTTACATCCATGTCCTCTGCTTTCTTGCATGTCTTTGTCCATTGAAGTCCCACCCTACTCCAACCAGGCTGGGCATCTCACAGGAGGCAATGACACCTTGGGGGCCAGAAAGGGCCACGTCAATTTTACAGAAAAATGGGCAGGTTCTGGAGAAATCATTCCCGAAGAGGCAGTTTTGCCTTGAAACTAACATAGAATACATGGCTCTGCTTATGGGACACCTGACACTGCCAAAAGGAGATTGGAGTGGGAAAACAAACCACTCCCTACCCCTTGGCTTGCTGCCAGCACCAAGTGTGTCCAAGTGCTGCATTGGAGAGACCCCACCAGGTATGGAAAACTGGGTGAGGCTGCAGCTCTGTCATTGCTGGTGGGCATCAGGAAGATCTGGAGGGGCAGGTTCCAGGGCTGAGCAGCAGCCAAGCACAGCCCCTCTGGGTGCAGGGCTGGTGTGCAGAGGCTGGGGCTGGCTCCTGGACTCGCTAAAGCAAGGATGGGGTTTGCTTTTGGCAGGGGCTGGAGGGTCTGCTGTGCCGTGGCGTCATGGCCAGCTGCTGAGACGATGTCTGGGACCAGGCACTGATTAGGAGCTGTCCCAGACGGAGCAGGGTGAGGGCAGGGGGGAGAGTGAGTGATGGATTAACCCGTTCTGAGTCACACTCTTTATGAAGAGGGGGTTACTTTCTGCTCCAACACTGAGTTACGCTAACAGGCATTGCTGAGACGGGGCCTGAGTGAGATTTATTTATCTTGAATCCCTTTAAACATTTCAACACCCCATGGCTGTGCACCCAGCAAGCCTGTGAAACCACATGCCTCACAGTTCCTACCCTTTCCCTGCTATTCCTTCCTGGCTGTTTCATTCCCTCCTTGCTGCAAGCCAGATTCCTTGTCAAAATTAAAACTTAAGGCATAGGAGGCATGCACTTGGCTTTCCCCTGTGCCCACCTGGCAGGGCCTGATCCTGCCTGGGGGTGGTGGGACCTCTCACCAGCACATAATCACTGCTACAAGACCCCATAGCCTCCTCTGTTTTTTCAAAGTCCAAGGCAATATGGATACTGGGGAGCAGCACATCATGGGACACTTCTTTGAAATGGTGTTAACTTTGGAGTGCCTCGTGCTGCACACAGGGTGTGCCTTGGGAAGAGCTCCTACATCTGCAGTCCATCACCCACAGACCTGGCTGAGGAGCTGGGACTATACAGCCCATTTTAACTTTGCTGTCCTCTGACTTACAAAACACAGTGGGAATGGTTTATGGGCTGGCACTGAATGGCACAGGAGCCCCAGCACCCTTGTTTCCATCCAGCACCTTTGAAGGATGCACTGGAACCATCTGTACTGGACCTGTTAGATATGCATAAACTGCTCCATCCCCTTCAGTGAGTTGCAAAAATGGAAAAGGACAGCAGCTTTTTTAAAGACTTTTTTGCAAAATGAACAACCGAGGCATGGAGAGTTGCCCTACTCTTGCCCTATTGAACTGCTTCTTGCTTTGAACCTGAATTGAAGGTCATAAGGCTCAGCCCTAACATTCTAAGCTGCCTAAACATCTTCCCCCCACCTCCAAAAACATGACATTCACTACCCACCAGGGCAAGAATTCCTTTGGAGCAGTGGTGAACTTTTCAGGGTCCTTCCTCCCAAGCACCCATAGTACCTCCACTCGACTCTCTTGCCACACCAGCTGGTAAATTCTGTGCTTTGCTATCTTGTTGTTTCTACCATTTCAACATTCTAACACCATTTAGAACAATTTCATCCAAAGATCACAAAGTGCTTTGCAAGGTTTAGTTAATTAAGCTGCTGAAGTATTATTACATCTCTCCTATGGAGGAGAAAGTCAAGCAAAGATGTTAAATGACTTGCCAAATGTAATATGAGTCAGTAGCTAAGTTGGGAAAAGAACCCAGGAGTCCTGACTCTTAACCCATGGCTGTAAACCATTTTTCTCTATAAAACAGAAATTAAGCAAGAAGAAGGGTAGCAGAACAGCTTTTCCTTTTATTTGAGCTGCCTTACAATTAGGACAGCAATAGAAATATGGATTCCTAATCTTGAAACTTGGAGCATTTGTTTGAAATTGACTGTGTGGACATTCTGGGGCACATGCTGCCTTTTGAAGTTCTCACACTGTGGTCATATTTGAAGAAACCACTGTGATAGCAGGAGTTATGGGCTTGTTGCAGGAATGAGTGCTGTGTTATCTGGGAAGTGAGAGCAGATCATTGAAACATCACTTCCAAACAGTCTGACAAATTTATAACATGTTCCTGCTAACTAAAGGCATAAAATCCACCAGAACAAGTTACTGTTTGTACTCCCTATTACTAAAGAGGAAACGAAGGGAACATAAAGGTGAATTCTCTTGCAAAAAAAGGACTCTTCCGCCAGCCCAGCCCAGCCAGGGGAACTGCTCCAAGTCTAAAGATAAACACAGCGATAGCAAGGGCATTTCCACAAGGAGGCCAAAGAATCTGAAAGAGGAAGGAGTAACTGGGACCCCAATGAGCCATTTGCCTGTATCCTGCTGTCCATACGTTTTATAAATTATGGGAGAAAAAATGCTGTGCGTAACTGAAAGCTGCCCCTAGACACCAATAATTTGTCTGACCCGCATTTGGACGCCCAATCCGCTCAGCCCTAACTACCCTTGGCAGCCTCGTGCCGGTCGTATTTTTACATGGATGAACTGTTCTTCAACAATTTCCTCCAGTGTGCTCGCAGCACAAACAGGCTTTTCTTTGCAAGCAGGTATGTGTGCCTTCTTTTTCCAGCTATTTCTTTTCTCACACACATGATTCATGTGGCCATTTGAGAAGAAAAAACACCCAGCCTCTGCACTCTTTCCTGCTAACAAGCTACAAGCCCTGCTGCAGTTTTATGGGACAGGGATGGAGGTTTGCTTAGGTTTGGACTCTCCTGGTTTTAGGAGGTAACAGCATCACATTTTTCTTCCATTTCTCCAAGTCCTTTTTCTATCTTTCCATAACATTTCCCTGCAGTATCATGGTTTATTACTCGAGAAACTTAAAATCATAATGAGAGCCAGTACTTACAGTTGCAAAATTCTCATTGCTTTCTGGGGTGATTCTGAGGCTGAATTAGACATCCAGAAAAATCACCTTGAAGAAGGAGAGATAGCTGGGAAAGCTGTGCCATCACATCTTTAAATCCAGAGCTTTTGTCTTATGTGTTTGCCCCTCATGGCCAAACCTTTAGTCCCTTGGGTCTGTGAGACAGAAGATATGGTGGGAAAAGCATAAAAGAAAGAAAGCAGATGGCAAGGGCACTGTTAGACTCACATAGATATATAAATAATATATATATTTGCTCTTTCTGTGAAGGAATCCGTCATAAGCATCAAATGCCCCCTGACCTCAGGGTGTAAGTGCAGGATTTAGGGCCTTGTAGGAATTTGCCCTTGCTTTTTATTTAACACCAAGTGGGATTGTGCCTGTATGAAACCAACACATCCAGTGGTTTCCTGCACACATTTTGATGATGGATTGCTGGCATCACTTGTTTTCTTTTGAAGGCAATTCATTTATCAGAGACAATTACTCAACTGATAAGTTCAGTGTGTTCAGCTGTTCGTAGCTACACAGCAGCTACAGGCCAAAAAATATGAGCTGCAATTAGCTTGATTAATGATTTCAGATCACTAAACTGCAGCTTTGTTTAAGATAAGGCTCTAGGAAGCTTTTCTGCTGAATCTGGCAGGTTTACTGGCATTGGTGACACTACCTTCATTGTAAGCACCCCAAGCCCAGCAGCTCCTTCAGTCTGACTTTGTGATAAAGTGAGCTCCAGTCCTCGGGACCTCTGAAGAGCTCAGCAGGTGTTTGGTGGGGGAAGTACAGAGACTGGGAGCCCCCTCCCATCTGCCACATTGCAAAGCGCTAAGGAAATGGTTTCCAAATGTCCCTTAATTTAGAAGTTTACTCCCTCCCCCACCCCGCCCCAGCCTTCTGCTTTACTCCTCTGGGCTGCTGACCTTCACCCCTTCTGCCATCCTTCAGCCGTCACGATGCCGAGCCAGCTGCCAGTGTCTTGGAGCGTGGAGCAAGGGAGGCAGAGCGATGCACAGCAGGTTTTACAAGCTCTCCATGTGCTTTATTTAACATGTTGGCTGTAACCAGCAGTGCCACAGTGGGTCTTGCAGGGTGCTGAGTTTGCTGGCAGCATTCCCTTCAGGTGGGATGGCATTTGCCTTTCGTTCATTTTCGGGCTGTGAGGAACATGAGTGTGAGTGCATGTGTACAGATGCGTGCTCCTACACGCTCTTCCCTCGCTGCCCTCTGCTAGAGGAATCAACGTCACTGATTCCTGTGCCACAAGCCCAGACTGGTAAGGATTGTGCTTGTGGAGCAGCAGTTTCAGAATTACAGCCTCTGCTAAGCTCCAAGTACAGGCTCCAAGCCATGAAGTGAGCTGGGGTTCACCCCACTCTATCCAGCATGTTAGACCAGATCCAGTCCCACCTCTCACTGCTCCCAGTGAAGGCATTTCCAGGCTGAGGAACTTCTGGGCAGAAACCTGTGGAGATTTGATTTCAGTGGTCTGGGAAATTATGAGATTGGCATTTCACTTTGGATGGACATCAGGTGAAATTCAAACCTTCAGACATTCCAGTTATAACATAGGCGCTTGCCTCAACCAGCTCACTCAGAGGCTGGAAGTGGGGTGCAATCCCTGAATTCAGGAGAGAAATACAAACCATTTGGTGCTAGTAGGAATCTGCTGTTTCTGGGCTCAGGGTAATACCAGGCACAGCTGTAACCTGTGTCCAGCCCTTTCTCCAGTTTAGGTGCTAAATTATCTCTGCAGCTCTTTCTTCCCAAGCTGAGAGTCTCAGGTCTCCTTCCAAGGAAGAAATGTTGGGAGAAAGCACCCATCACTAGAGCAAGGGTCCTGCACCTGCAGTGTAAGATTTTCTCATGCAGTGCAAGATTTTGGGTTCAGTTCCCACATCAGGATGGGGAAAAACAGTGCAACAACTGTTGCATTTCACCTCCTTGTCTTCAATCTGACCTCTATGTGGGCACAAAGAGCAAGGAGAGCGATAGAGTAACTACAGCCATGAGGAGGAGGAGAAATCTTACTTGCTCACTCCATTTTCAGGGCCCTTCACGCATTTCACATGGCACTTATGAGGAAAATACACTGCAGCATTAATTTAATGCCTCTCTCATTTCTCAATTTTACCCTGAGAATCCATTTAAAATATAGCATAAATATTTGGAAGTCAATACCTTTCCCTGGGATATTTCCTCACAAATGACAAGTAACAGGTATATTTTATTAGCTCAATTTGAATTTCTTTCTTCCATACCTGCAATCCATTTGTCAGCCACAGCCAAACACTGAACTCTTCACTAGATGTCCCCAGGGGCTGAATAAAGGAAAAAAAACCAAAACAATCCCATCCCCAACTGTAGGCACACAGGTCTGTGTGCTCAGGGATGTGGATGGGTTCATCTTTCAGACAAGCCTGAAGCCAACAAGGCTCTGGAGGAGCCTGAGTCCTGGGGACCTGCTGACCTGAAGGGCTGAGCAAGTACAACAGGAAAAGAGGAGAACAGGAAAGGAGGAATTGTTGATACAGAGATTTGATAGAGCCCCTGAAATCATCTGACTTTTATTACAGAGAAAAATAAGATTTTGGTGTGATTTTTTGTAACCTGTGGCTGCTTGATTACATCATGAAAAGGAAATATGCCTATCAGAAATGTCACCTATAGATTGGAGATTGGTTCAGATGAAATCTCAACACATTTTTCCAAATTTTAGCATGCTTCTGGGTTCTTTGGGTACCAATGTGCCAGTGTCACCCCAAAGAAAAGGTTGGCATATTTGAAATCAATAGACAAGCAGCCTTGAGAAGAAGATGAAATGCTGGGTTAAGGCTTTATGATTCTCAAAACTTTTCAAGATTTCTTATCCCACTTCTGGGGCATTTTCATGGCAATCCTACAGTTTTAATCACATCATCAGGTTCTTACCGGAATACAGCTGTTTTCCAGTTTGTGTTCAGCAGATAAATCCCCTCCAGTAAGGAAAACCCAGAGGTCTGAGACAGATGTGCTCAGAAAGTAGCCAAGACATTAATAAAGCCAAATCAATATAAATGACACATGGCCATATCCTTGGCTTGGCTGTACCAGAGTAATTTCCAAATGATCAGCATTGCTCTCCCTGGCTTCAGACCTGCAAAGCTAAAGGTGGTCCCTTCATCTGCACACATACAACATCTGAAGCAAGAAGAAGATGGCCTAAGTGGGAGGACAAGACAAAAAGAGAAGCAAGGCTTCACCACGACGAAAGCCAGGACTGGTGACAATGGAGAAGACAATTTCTGAGCCAATTTCCACAGCCTGGTTTCTACGAATACACAGTTTTGGCACATGCACTATACTCCATCCGTTGCCAGCCCAACCAGGATTTTAGCAGGATGATGACAACAATCCCCTCTGAGAAGAGAGTTATGCCAATGCGTACCTCACTGGCTGGAACATAATTAGGATCCAGATGAAGCTGCAAAGGTGACATGATGAGGTGCCAGACCAGGTCACTAGGGAGATCTCAGTCCAAGGCGTGCTCTCAATGCAGCCCACACCAAACCCACCCACTCCAGTGGCAGAGAGGATGGTTTGGCTCAGCATGGAGGGGAACACGAGCATCACTTGGTGTAACAAGAGCAGGGAACACCCATCTGACCATGGGCTGCACCGTGCCCACACAGAGAGGAAAATCAGCAGAATGGACGGGGAAAGGAAGAATCCACCAGAATGCTCTCCCGAAGGAAAGGCTGAAGGGTTGTTAAGGGGCTGACGAGGGTTTTGCTGCTTTGACCTGGACTCAGGAAGAGGCCAGACCCCAGAAATATGAAGGTCCAGATCCCAGAAATGTGAAGGTCTAGACCCCAGAAATGTGAAGGTCTAGCCTGTGATCTGGGTCTGAAGTACAGAGCATGACAGCTTCAGTCCAGCTCTCCCTCTTTTATATGAGCCCCCTTGAAGTACTGAAAAGCCTCGATGAGGTTTCCCTTGAGCCTTCTGTTTTCCAGGCTGGACAACCCCAACCCTCTCAGCATCTTCATGGCTTCCTCTGGATTTCCTCCAACAGGTCCATACCCTTCTTATTTTGGGCACCCCTGTACTTCAGGAGGAAAAGATGAGGACAATCACCTTCTTCAACCTGCTGGTCACACTTCCTTTGAAGCAGCCCAGGATGCAGTTGCCTTTCTGGCTTGCATTTCAACAACGTCAGGGAAGCACACAACAGAGGATAACAAATGGCCACAACTATTTTTTACCAAGCAAGCAAGAGCAGGGGTGGGGCCTCCCAGCCCCTCTGCTGGGCAGGGGGGTTTATTTAATCTATCCCACTCCTGCCGACCCCCGGATCATTTCCTCCTCCAACAGCTGCTGCCGTGGGGGACAGCAGAGCACGGAGACACACAGCTGTCCCTTCCCATCGCCACACACCCCTGCCAAGGCTTGCTGGATCCGGCTCTGGGACCAGCTCTCCTCAAACCCCATTCCTCCTGAGATGTTCAGGACAATTTGTGAATTTTCTTTTTTTTTTTTTTTCTCTCCTCAACCACATCAGTTTGGAGAAAAAGAGATGCAGCCGCTCCTCGTGAATTTTGTCTGTTTCACTGCTTTCAACTGGCAAAGCCGCAGGGCGATGGGAGAAATACACAGCAGCTCCAAAGTATCTTTTGCATTTTAAATATTCCACATAAATGTATTTCTCTTTGGCCAGCACACCAGGTCTGTGAGATGGTTTCCAGCACAAGCTGCTCTTGATATATACCCCCAGCATGTGAACAGGAATGATAGTTTTTGTATAATTCAACTGTCACAAAGTTCTTAGAGCAGTTTGTTATATCTCTACTGCAAGTCTTATAGCCCTGCCTAAGGGGAAGGGTTTGGTTTGTCTGCCTTAGTTTTCTGTGTTTTGGAGGAAAAGGGGTTGTTTCTGCCAGTCAGCTGAAGGGGATTTTGTAACAGGAGAGCTCTCACGGTGGTGAATGTCACTTCTCACAGGGAGGGCTTTTTCCATGGCAAGATCTGCACAGTTGGAATCTGAATGGAATAAACCTACAGACTGACCAAACACAAACGAGCTTTTTAAAAGATCTACATCAGATTTGTAAACGCTGGTCCACAAAGACCTGGCTGCGGTCATGAGGACAAAGGCTTTAAAAGACTCATCCTCAAACTGGGTTGGACTCCCCAGTACAAAGGAGACCAGAACAAGGGCACTAACTGCATTTCCCCTTTATTCTTTTCCTGTTTAGTTTGACCCTATCCATAGCATAGTTTACCAACCTGGCTTGATATAAATGACAACTTTATAAAGTTGAACTGGTCTTTTTTCTATCATGGAATTTTTTTTTTTTAATACGAAAAGTTCAGTATTAGACATAATCACTTTTTGGCATGCTACCTAAATATGCATTTTCTTAGATTGATTGGCTCTGTGTAAAGACCTAAAAGGAATAAGGTTCTACTATTCATTATTGTCAAAGCAATACCCCAGACTCCTAACCAAATTTACTGCTGCAAAGGTAGGAAAAAAATAATAACCCTGCTAAAATAACCTTGCCTGAAGCCACTGCTCTGACACCACAGAACTGAGGTTTTCTGTGCTGTGTAGGAACTCAACTGATACATTTTTTCCTAATGCCTAGTCACTTTCTGGATGGGACAGCATTTTCTCCCAAGGGGCATCCCAAACTGTCCAGGTTACAGGGGGTTAGGTCTCAATGTTGCTAGAAAAAGAGCACAACTGTCTCAATGTACACAGGCTAAAGGTGCAGCAATGCCGAATTGGAGAACACAAACTGCCCGAAATGCAGCCACATCCACACCAATGGTCCTCACAGCAAATTTAAATCATCTCGAGTTCACAGGACTGAATTTGGGAAGAAATCAGTTTCATCCCTGTTCAGCTACTTTACACTTGCTGTAACAATTAACAGACCTGTTGCTGCAGTCAGTTCTATCCTGAAAAATTCAAGGCTGATGCTTTGAGATCTGGGCAGGAGGTCTGACTAGCTGATCTACTTGGGGGATTGGAACTTGATGATCTTTACGGTCCCTTCCAACCCAAACCATTCTATCTCCAGAGATCTCTTCTCCCAGCCCGTTTCTCAAAGGTTGTATGCAGGTCTGTTCTTTCTTTTCCCACCAGCAGGACTTCAGCATTTCACTCACAAATAAAAAATCTGCCTAGAAGGAATCATTTGACTCAGGGAAAAAAAAACAAACCCGCTTTCATTCTACTGTTTACATGTTTTTGCGTATTAAAGGAAATAAAACTACTTATTGTCATAATTGCACAGACTCTTGATTTATACACTGTTTTTTGGTCAAAGGTGTACATAGTCTTAAGATCTCACACAGACAACATGCTATCAATGCAAACAGCCTGGAGCATTTCAAGGACAAGCAAGCATTGAGAAAAAAGATTTTTTTTTCAGAGATTAGTGAAGGCTTCCATTTGCATTTTCACAGAGAACCATAGTCTAATTTTATTTTTGTACATAAGAAAGTACTTGGGGTCAAGAGATCAATGTCTGGATCTATTACGAGTTTCTTTTTTTTGAAGAACATAGGAGTAAACATGTGCCCAATTTACCACGCTGCTCCATTCTTTCCAGTTCTCCAAGAGACTAAAGTGTTTCTAAATTAGATTATTAATTATCAAGCCACCAGATCAGTCTCACAGCAATTGCATAAAACCAGCTTTACGAGTTGTATCCATAGTGCTGTCCCTTCCAGGAAGAGTCCAGGAAAGCAGATTTTGCACATGAGCCTGCTGAACACTAACGGTCGACTGCTTTTCCTCACGTCTTCAACTCCTCTTTTTAAGCAAAAATTGTTCCTGTTATTTCTGATCAGCATCATGGGTGTTGTCCCCATTTCACACTCAAACCATTCTGTGATTCGATGAAAGATGGTATTTAAAATCAAGGGAGCAACAGAGCAATGTGCCCATGAGCAACAGCTTATCTAGGCCCTGGGCCTGTGCATCTGTCCAAAAGAAAAATTGGAATGGGAAAAAAGATGTTTTGGAAGGCTTTCATGGCAGTATGTCTCTGAAAAAGTTCCCATTCACTAAAGTCATTTTTTTGTCTGCAGGATGTGGGAGCAGTGGGGGACACTCTAGGTAGGCATCAGCACTGCTGGACATCTTCCCCAAACTGTTACAAAACGTCTCAAAAAAATATTTGCGTTGTTGTTAAGGCAGGGTATTTCAAAATACTGCTATCCCATACCATCAAGGGATATGGGGTAAGTGTAATTTTGATTTTTATCGCAACCTAAGTATTACTGTGGCTTTTCATTAGGGAAAAGTATTTAGTAATTGATCAAAACCATTTCTTATCCTCATGGACAACAGGAGGTAAAGGGCAGGGAGGAAAAAGGACCCTTGTTGCTCTGTTACAGCCCTCACACTGCTGGCTTGGATACCCACAGGGAAGCTGAAAATGTCCTTACAAGCCCTGGCACTGCCCTGCAGTTTGGCTATTGGGACCAGGAGGAAAAAAGGAATGTGGGTGAATGACCATGAAACTTATCATGCAATCAGAACTTGGAGTTCCTACCCATTTCCAAAGGGGGAGAGGGGAGCCAGCCAGGAAACAGAGCGAGACCTAAAAAACACACAAACCAAATTTGATTAACTGAAAAGGAGGAAAAACAGCAAGTTAGTCTTACTTTGAGGGTTTTATGTCAATTGACAAAAACACATTTGTATTTAGGTTTCCAGTCCTAAAGCAGCTGTGTGAAGAAAGAGGGGCGTCTTTTCATTAAAAATATTTATTGAAGCTTTATTTTAAAGAAGCCCTAGTGCTCCTCAAAACACAGCTCTGACAGTGTGGTCTCCGGGTGGAGATGAAATCACATCTATTGGTATGATGGGGGTGGAGGAACAGAAGGCACTGACTGTTCATAGAACACTGCAAGAACACATTTGCAGAGGAAAGGGTCTGTGATGCACATGGATGACTTTTTTGGACACCATAGCACCAAAGCAAGATGAACCCATGTGCATCGTGGAGTGAGGAGCCATAAGGTCAGCCCTGCTTGTATCCAGATCCCCTTAGTCACCTCTTGGGTGAGGCCTAGAAGGGACACTGAGCAAGTCCACAGATGATACAGAGCTGGGAGGAGCTGTTGACTTCTCAAAGGCAGGCAGGCCCTGGAGAGAGACCCCAATTAATGGCAGGGCTGGGCAATCACCAACCATGTGAGGTTCAACAGGGAAAGTGCCGGATTCTGCACCTGGGATGGGGCAGCCCTGGATGTACGGACAGACTGGGGAATGAGGGGCTGGGGAGCAGTGCCAGGGAAAGGGACCTGGGGGTCCTGTCAGTGGCAAGCTGAACATGAGCCACAGTGCCCTGGAGCCAGGAGGGACATCCCTGTGCTGGGGACATCAGGGACAGCATCACAGCCGGGCAAGGGAGGGATTGTCCCGCTCTGCTCTGGGCTGGGGCGGCCTCACCTCAGTGCTGGGGGCAGCTTTGGGCACCACAGCATAAAAATGACATTAAACTATTAGAGAGTGTCCAAAGGAGGGCAACAAAGATGGGGAAGGGCCTTGAGGAGAAGCTGTGTGAGGAGAGGCTGAGGGCACTGTGTCTGTTCAGCCTGGAAGAGACTGAGGGGAGACCTCAGTGCAGCTACAAATTCCTGGAGAGGGGAAGAGAGAGGAGGGACAGACACTGATCCCTGCTCTGTGGTGACAGTGACAGGACCCGATGGAATGGCCTGAAGTTGTGTCAGGGGAGGTTTAGGTTGGATATCAGGAAAAGGTTCTTCCCCCAGAGGGTGGCTGGGCACTGAACAGGCTCCCCAGGGCAGTGGTCACAGCCCCAGCCTGACAGAGCTCCAGGAGTGTTTGGACAATGCTCTCAGCACAGGGTGGGACTCTTGGGGTGTCCTGTGCAGGGCCAGGAGAGTTGGACTGGATGATCCTTGTGGGTCCCTTCCAACTCATCTTATTCTGTGATTCTGTAAATGAGTATTCATGGAGTGATGCAAATAATTTAGACTAGCAAGATGGTAAGGCCACAGCCTACACTTATTCTTTTGTTGCCAAGGGGACGCAACCAAAAAGCACCAGCCCCATGGGTGCTTCCTACACTTATGAAGGTACAACACTCATGCTATGAAGTCAGGCATCCCCTGCACAACTGAAAACAGCCTTTGTTCCTCTGTGAAGGAGAACATGCTCCCTCTGAGCAATCCACAGCCTTGCTGAAAATTCATATCACCATTCCCATGCTTGCTGCACATGGTCTCCCAAACTGTATCGCAGGCGAAATGCACATTGGGCCAGACCCGTGCCCTCTCCATCCTATACCCAGACCATTGTCCCAGCAGCAGGCCTGACCTTTGGATGAGAAAGCAAGGGTCCTGCTTGCACCACACTTTTCAAAGAGCACATTAACCCTGATTGTCTTGGCTAACTCTCTGGAATTTCCTTCCTTGCCCTGGAGACAGAGCATTCTGTGGAAATGAAAATTAATACTTACAGGCGACTAGAGTTTTGGTGTGTTTTCAATTATATATTGGAAAAAAAAAAAGAGAGAGAGAGTGGAAATTCAGTGGCTGTTACAAATAAGCCCATTTTAATTGTAAATTTATTTAGCAGGAGGTGGAATTAATCACCTAAAAGAGGACGGGGGGGAGAGCCCCAGCACTGCACACAAAGCAAGGAAAGTGCGAATCACACAGTTGGCATGAGATCCCATTTCATTTTTGTTAAGTGCAGGGGTTTTAAGTCCCTGAATATCTCACTGTTCTTTCCCTCCTATTCTCCAGAGGGAGAACAAATGCAAATGGTGTCGTGTTAGAAGGGGCTAAAAGGGCACCCTGTAATAATCCAGTGCTCAAAACCCCATGGATTCATCAAGGAGGGAAGGTGTAACAGCCTTCAGGAAGCCTGCAATAGCCTCTGTGTACACATAACACCTCCAAAGGAATTTTCTGCAGCTATGCAAGAACAGACCCAGGTCTATTCACCCCAGTTTCACCCCATAGCTTGCACATGCCTAGGCAGGGCTCAGAGAAGCACAACAGAGGGCTGTACACACCGAAATAACTCCAACCAGATGAGAAATAGCTCTGTTCTTTCTCCTCTTGCGCTGGTGTTGGGTTTGACAGTCTTTCCACAGCGTGTACCCCACAGAACAGCGCAGCAAGAGCACGAACAAGCCCCCAGCAGCAACCAGTCACTTTATAACTCTTCCCCACACTAGACCTACATCTTTTCCACACCAAGCAAGGACAGGAGAGGCCAGGCAAGAACCTGGCACCCACAATTCTCCAGCAAGCTCATAGGCTGCCTCCAATGCAGCCAAGTTCAAACAGATGTGGCCACAGCACAGCAGGCTGCAGCAGGATGTAGATCCCATTTTCGGAGTGGAGGCTGAGGTGTGGGTCAGCTCCAATGTGTTTTCCATACACATTTTCCTTGAAGGCTATGAATTAATTCAGCTTGGGCAATCTTGCTGTCATTTCAGATTCTTGCTCTACTAACATTCAGGCTTTAGCTGTACAAATAGAGGAAATATATTCCATGTTTCCAGCCAGTGCTTGTCACATCAGTGAGCACTGAAACCTTCTACTATCAATGAATTTGTTCAGCTCCTCCTTGGATCTGCTGATCCTGTCTCCACAGCTGCCTGTGGCTACACCTCCCTTGACATGCTGGCAATGCTCTCCCTAATGCACCCCAAATGCACCACTGGCCTTCTTGTCACCCAGGACACTGCTGGCTCATAGAGAGCTTGCTGTCCACCAGGACACTCAAGTTCTTCTCCGCAGAGCTGATTTCCAGCAGGTCAGTCCCCTGTGCTGGGCTAGGGTTACTCTTCCCCAGGTTCAGGACCCTCCACTTGCCTCTGTTGAACTTCAGACAGTTAGCTTATCCATTACCAAGAAGCTTTTTAAAATTTGAATTGCACTCTACAACCAGCATCCTCCTCCTTTCCAGGCATTCCTCATAATATTGCCAGTTCCTGTAATGACTCAATCCTGAGAGCCAAGTTTCTGACTAAAAGGAGAGGGATCACCAGGCCACTGAGTCACCTCCAGTGAGCAATCTGCATATGACACATAACTCCCCTCTTTTTTTTAATTATTATTATTGCAAACTGGCTCTGTGTAATGCACTAAGAAGCATTGCACTAAGAAGTGTTGCCCAAGTTTCTGTAGGAACCCAATCTGGAAACTGCTACATGCAAGAACAAATATCAGTGACTGTGAGAAAAACCATGGGTCTCATCCAAGTGACCACAGCCTGCACATAGAGTAAGAGCAACCAGACTCCTGAAAAACACACACCTCTCTCAGCTACAGGGCTTATCCTGCAGGTGGAAAAATAAATCTCTTTTCAGTGTACAAGTAGGACTGAGAATCATTAATCCATCAGTTTGGCCAAAACTTCAAGCCAAAAGCATTTTGTTTGTGTGTGTTGAAGCAGTAATTTTGTACAGCTTTGCTTAGTTGTGAGCAAGATATCAATCTCCCAAAATGGCATGGAAAGCCTCACACAAAAGCACTCATTTAGTTTTTGAAACTGCAAAACTGATTTTCTAAGCTACTTTCTAGGAAACATTCTGTGAGCCATGGAGCATTTCTCAAGAGGAAAGAGCTGAGCAGAGGGTTTGTGACACTGCAGAAAAGCTCCTTCTGCCCCAGATTTGCTGCACAGTCTGTTAGCTCACAGCCCTTCCAGAACTAGTTCTTCTGACACCCTCCACACCAGGGAAATGTCATATTCCCCCCTGCACAAGAGACAGGCCTTAGATACCCAAAGCATACCCAAGCAAAACAAGATCACCGACACATCATCCTTGGTAGCACCTTCACTGTTGGGTGTGAATGCCTCACCACAGGGGAGGAGGCAGGAGCCTGCAAGGGAGATGGGTGACAAAGAAAGAAAAAAATAAGGGAAAAGCAACAATTGCAGTTATATTGTGCTGCCAGAAAGGCTGAGGGAGAGAAGGTGAATTATGCTACAGACTTAGAGGCTGTAGCATTGCAGAATGGTAACAGGTTCCTGCACCATGAAGGCACAGGCTACATTTGAAGATTAAACTTGGTGCTCTCCCTAGGATTCCAGCAGCCTGATACTTTTATTACAAACTCACTTTCTGATGGAATAAAGCAAGCTTTCAAGCATCCATCTACAGGAAGTTGTCTTGATGGACAGTATGCCCAGGGAAGTGGTGAGATCACAGCCCACTAAATTGTTCAGAAAACATGTAGATGTGGTGCTTAGGGACATGCTTTCATGGTGGACCTTGTGGTAGGTTAATTAAGTAATTGGACTAAATTATGCTAGAGGCCTTTTCCAATCTTAATGATTCCATGATTCTATATGTACATGCATGGTATGTACAGCCTATAGAGCTGGTTGATTGATAATTCTCATACTGATAGACACATTCCAATTGACGGACATGATGTGTGAAATTCAAATTTTCAAATTATTTGGCTTAAACATGAGATCTGGGGAGGAAAAAAAAAAGTTCATGATTTTTCAGGGATGGACAAGCAATTTCTGAAAGTGGAGTCTGACCACATTTTCAAAAGATATGTGATGGGTTTCCTGTCTCCATTTAAAATCTTTTATTACTCTACCAAATGCTTACTGTTTGCCAGTGCAGGTAGTGGCCAGTCCTGCAGGCTGTTTGTAAGCAGAGGATAGCTAGTTCCTAAAAATTATAAGGAATTACAGAGCTTAGGAGGATTTGTAGAATCTTCCTCCTAGTGCCTACGTTTGCTATAGGCTATTTATTTCAGGGTAACCTAAATGGTTCTGTGCAGTTCCTACCTCTGTCCTGGCTAACACACACGAGAACCTGCCAAGCATAGAGATGTTCATGAAACTTGCCTGCCCACACCCCCTTTATCCCTTCACCCTCTCCATGCAGCACCAGTTCAAGGCCAGCATGGCTGCAAATAGTTCAATTTCAAAATACTGGCAGTGATGCAACAGTGATTGCATTTGCCCTGTCAAACCAGGTAAAAACGATTCCTGTGTAGTTGCTTCAGAGCAGCAGCCTGGAATCACGGAATCACAAATGGTTTATGTTGGAAGGGACCAACCTGGTTCCAAACCTCCCACCTTCCACTATCCCAGGTTGCTCCAAGCTCCATCCAGCCTGGCCTTGGACACTGTCAAGGATAGGGCACCAACAACTTCTCTGGGCAACCTGTGCCAGGGCCTCACCACCCTCACAGAGAAGAATTTCCTCCATAAAACACCACTCTCCATTTCACCAGGTAGAAAAAAGGCTTTAAACAAAAGTATGTATTTAGTGAATATCAATGGCATTAATTTACATGCTGTTCAATAGGGATGTGTGGGTGCATTTGTTACCAAACCCCAGTAATCAGATGTTAAAGATGTGCATCACTCAGAGCCCACTGGGGCTTTGCACAATGCTCTGAGCACTGCAATCCAAATGATGCTTGCAAGTGATGCTGGTAACACCTTCCTCTGTTGTGCAATTGCACTGAAGAAATACCACCTCTTTTCAATTTTTAAGAACAGAAGTAGGGGAAAAAAAAGGATAAAAGGGATTATATAGATCACCTGCCATATCTGGAGGAAATGCACAGTAAAAGAGGCATGATAAATCCTTAGATCAAAAAGGAACATTTCAGCTGTAAGGAATTTTTTGGTGCTGTTTAAGCCCTAAGAAAAACTATAGCCAGACACACAAATATGATTATGTTGAGAAGTGCTGCAGGTGGGTATTTTTAAAATAATGATCACAAGGACTAGAAGTGTGGGAGGAGAGTGAAAAGACTGGTACAAAAGAGTCCCAAAGACAAAAAACAACTCATGACCCCACACCACTTGCAACACAGATATCAACACGTGGGAACCAAATCCCTTTGGCACATCAGCGTTGTGCAGCCAGAAACTTGTGGAACTCGTTCCACTGGTCCACAAATGCAGAGGAGGAGATGCAGCCAGAGCGCAGAACAGAGAAACGACACCAGGGAAAAGTGGGGTTATGGACAGGGCACCAGCAAATTAAGCCAGGAAGAAATTAAATTGAGAGGAAGCAGGAATGGGCAGTTACAGATGACATCGCAGCTCCTGCTGTGAACTCTCTGCCCCAAGAGGGCTCTCAGCCTTCAGCAGTTGTCGTTCTGCAGGTATCCCTGCTCCTCTTCAAGAGTGCACACCCTGTGCAGAACCAGAGAAAAGGCTGAGTCCAGCAGGATGCTCCATTAAAAAATAATGTAATCCAAATTAACTTGGGATGCACCAAGTTCTGACAAACCCTTAACGACAAAGGAAAGGAAGATTTCTCCATCTATACATTGCAGAAACATTCCAAGTAATTTCTGCTGCTCCCTCATCAACAGCCCCATTTCCCTTGCATCTCCCCATGCAGCAGATCATGTTCTCCCTCCACAGACCGACATCATCACACACAGCCAATGGCAAAAATGGAGTATTCAAACCCAAGTAGCAACAGATGTCTCGTTTACAAATTACCACAGTTTCACAAGACAGCAGGAAAAAATGGCCAGTTTGGAGACTCTCACTGAAGTATTTAATTCCCCTCTTTGTTGATTCACCAGCCTAAATCTTACAGTGAGTTTTTGGTGAAGGAGGGGGGACAAAAGAGACTCTTTTCACCCTATCCACCGTTTTAAGGATGCAAGACCATCCTCAGTGCTTTATGACAAGGTCCACTGGGCTACGTAGGCAGCTTTTTTAATTTGCACGGCTAATAAAATGAAAGAAAAAAAAAATCACCTTCTCAATCCTGCAACATACAGATTTATGTTATGGCATCTGGATCCTTGGGGTAACCTAGCATATTATGCCACCACTAGGCCAAACCTGGAGTTTTTCCCTGCTCAGCAGAACTGTTTTACAGCAGAGCTTGTTCTTCAAAGCCCCTCATGCTGCCTGTGCTGTCTTTCTGATCACAGGGCTTTTGTGTGACTGTCACAGTGTCATAAACACCATGTGAGCAGGGGTGGCTCAAAAAAACAAAGTCTTCCCAGAGCTGCAACTCTCCAAAAGCAGTGCTGACAATATTCCTACCTCCCAATTCTGCCAGCCAGCTGGTTATGCCCTGGAAAGCACCTGATCTTCCAATTTAAGTGTCCTTTCATCACCCCAGTGGCAAGAGCTCCAGTTCTATAAACAGCACTGGCCTCACAGCAGAAACCCTGTGTCAGCCAGCCCATCACAGCACGTGCTGCAAAGACCTTTTCTTAAGAAGAGGACCAGAGAAGTGCTCAAAGGGCACATGTGGACAGTCAGCAGTAGATAAGGACTGTGTTTGCTCAGACATACACTAATTCATGGTTGACTAAGCACAAAAAATATGCATCATGCTTACCTGGGCAAGTCTATAAATAATCCCAGTGGATGAAGCACATTGCTGGCAATTTACCTGTGGAGCTGAGAGCTGCGCTATCTATCAGACAATGCTAATGTCCTCAGATTTTAAGGGGTTGAGTCTTCAGAGACATCAGCAACTGCACTGCTCCTGTAGCATTTCAGTAGTTCAATAGCAGTGAGGCAGCTGCCTCTTCATGTACTCATGTCCTCTTCCCTCCCAGGTGAGCAATAATAACACTAAATCTAACATGTTTGCAACCTGACAGAATTATTGTACAAGAGAGAGTCTTCTCAAGTGCCTCTGGCTTTGTGCACAGAGCAACACAAGTATCTGCCCTGTGGCTGTGCCTGGGAGCTGAGGACACACAGCAGCCCAAACACAGCCACTTGGCCATTACAGGCATCAGAGGGACTAAGCTGATAGAAAAACACCTTCAAGTCTTCCTGGACAAGATTTCTAGGTAAGAGCAAAAGCTGTCTGAGATATGGACAGACATTAGCCCTGCATGAGAGAACCCCAGGAACCCAAACAGGACCCCAGCATCCCTTTCTGTCACTGCAGGCAAAGCCCAGACATGTTATCTACTTCACCCAGGGAAAGCTGAAGAGCAGATCAGGAACACAAACTTGTGCTAACAACACCTTGCTCTGTCCTCAGGCACGTTAAAGGTGATGCATCTTCCACAGCCATCAAGGAGCTACACTGCTCACATGGAAAATATCTTCATAAAAGCAACAATCCCAAGTGCACACCATGAGTATGGGCGCACCAGAAAATCCCAGACCACTCCTTTCATTAGGGATGCGGGGAAAAAAAAAAAAAATCCTATTTGATCTGCAGTGGGAAGGGGAACAGGGCATGAATGCCCTCATTCAGCCGCAATTAACCGGGGCTCCTCCTTAGCTTCAGCACACCAAGAGGGAAATTGTTTGAAATCCTCAGCCAACGAGATAACTGGGTGGGTTTGGGATGAAGGGAGCAAATCTTCCCGCTACGGCAGCTTAATAGTACCACCTGGTGGAGAAAGCCAAATTTGCTCTGCCGCTCCAGAGTGGGGCTGCAGAGGGATGCCAGGAAACAGAGCGAAAGAAGATAAAGATGTAACAGAACTATTCAGGCTTATTTTCCTATAGAAACTGAATTTCCAATCCCTTTTCACGAGGCGCTCAGTGAGGGTGAAAAACACACTGGGACCAAGCAGTTTAGTTCAGATCTCCCACTACAAACCCACTCCCACCTGGCCAACCAAGAGACCCTTGGTGTGGGGCATCCAGCAGCCTCCTCTTAAGCAGCTTATTTTGTTTTAACTCAAAAACAAAATAAGCAGCAGCCTCCAAGGACTTGTCAGGAGGCAACCAGGCAGCTAACATCAACCTACACAGTACAAACAAGTGGTCTCAGCAATAGATATCTCCAAGTAGAGAGATTTCACAGCTGGATGTTTAAAAAAAAACAAACAAGGCCTCTGAAATTTGTATTGACAAAGGCATTATTTGGAGAAGGCCTGGATGAAAAAGGAAATATGAAAAGCTACAGAACTAGAGGACTAAATAAATTCCTATGTCTGCATATATCTAAGTTTTTAAGTGTTTAATTAGAGATCTTTCCAGAATATGTAGACAAAATGTTCATTTTTGACAATGTGAGGGTTTCATTATGCTTAAGTAGCCTCATTATGCAGTTCCATCCTGGTGTTGAATCAATTAAGCATGGCAGCAATAAAGCAAAGTGGAACTAAAACTAATGTTCTAGTGGGAGCTAAATCACCAGGATTATTCAGAGTGAAATGTTGCTTAAGGAGACCCAGGCGAAGTTTATTTACACTGGCAATTGTCCCTGTGCTGTGCCACGCAACCTGGAGAGCCTGACCTGCTGCTGCACCCCTCCAAGCAGGAGCAAATTAAATCCCTAAATCACGGGAGGTGTTTGCACTCTCATAGCTAATTTAGGACTCTGAGTAAACTTATTTTTTTATATATGATACAGATAAATAAATATGTTTCAATTTTATATACCTAAAACAAAATTCTATCTAAATTAGAGTTCTAAGGGAAAGACTCATTCAAAATCAGCAATACCTTAACAGAGAAAAGGTAAATAACTTCCCCTTTTTAAAAAGCTGTGCAGTACAAAATCATGAGCAAGAGTTTTGGCTACTGCAAATCAGACACTGTTGACTTCTGTTCAACAACAACTTACAGACTCTTCCACAATTTGCCATAGCCACTAATTAGTTTACTAAAGACTCCCTGCCAGTTGTGAACTCCTGAGATGATGGAAGTTGGAGTGTTGGAGTTTTTTACCCTGCAATTAATTTTTCCATTTGCTGTTTTCTCCCCTCCTTGCTCTTGGCTCAGCTCACACTGCTCTGTCTCTGGATCAAGCTGAGCTCAGCTCAAGCATGGTGCTGCAGCTAGTTGTGCTTAGCCCAGGGATTTCTCACCAGATGTCAGTGCTGTTTATTGAGAGAAGTTATTGTGAACAGAATTGCTCTGAATTTCAGCCAAAATAGGCTTTCAGTTGCTCAGGCTCTTCGGATCTTCAGGAAAAGCAAAGTTTGGGTTTGAAAGTTTCAAAGTTTGAAACAGAAAACTGCATCCATTTGGAAATGCTGGTGGGAGGCAAGTTTGGAGCAGGGGTCACCTGCTCTCTATCTTGACAAAGGGTATATCAGGTTTTACCTCTGAGTCTTTGTCCCCAGGTATCTTGTCACTGACAGGGGAAAAAAGGTATGAAGCAACCCAACCAGATCCTCAAGCTCTTGCTGTGACATCCTGCTGAAATCAGAATACTCTGGTTTCCCACCACTGCTGGCCCAAGAGAAGTAACTTTTGCATGGAGACATTTATTTTGCGAAAGCTTCAAGTCAACAGCTTAGTTCTCCCCCTCTAAAGACAATTTCATTAAAATATTTCTTTAGATTAAGTAATTTTAATAGCATCCCTCTAGATACCATTTACATACCATTTGCCTGGAAACAGACCAGCTTCCAGTAGGAAAGCAGGCAGTCCTGACCCAGCATCTCCCAACCATCCTGTGAAGACAGGAATCAAATTAATCCCTGGTTGACTTCCCAAAAGTTGCACAATTAGATAGAAAGTCACACCAACTCCTGAGCCAGAAAACTATCAAACTGGGGAGCAGAAAACCACACCACTGCTTCACCTTTACAGGCCAGCAGGAGCTTGGCCATTGAGCAAGGAGGGACTCAAGGTGTCAGGATGGGGTGAAGGGTTAATGTGAAGGATGGTGGCTCTGGCTCTGCAGATCCTGCCAGGGTGGGCTGTGAGGAGCCAAGGAATTGGGTAAGAAAACAGCCTGGCTTCTCTCACAGAGTCAGGGCAGTGATACAACCCTGCAGAGTGCTTCCATTGTAAGGAACTGGCATTTTCTGATGGAAAAAAAAAAGCGCTCAGCCTGGAAGCAGCTCTGTAGTGAGCACTGCCAGCACCCACTGCAGTGGTTTGAGGAGCCTCTTGCTTTCTCAGGTATCCAAAATGAAATTTCTGAGCCCAGTCTTGGGCTCCCCTGTTCTCACCCATCTTGGCTGCTCTTCAGCTTCCCATAAGATGGGTCAGCAGTGAATCATGTGGCCAAGATTCTGTTCTGCTCTTTGTGCTGAGGTTGCTCCACATCAGGCACCCACAGTCTTGGTTCTTTCCTGGATTTGGGTACATATAAGGTTTGCAGATCCTGTCTCAGGAGGGTTTTTTGTTCTTCCATGTCCTTTCTGTTGTTGTTCAGGCTCCAGGAAAGTAAGTATTGTCATTTCCCAAGCCCTCTCATGCTTCATGGGGACATTCCCAGCCTGAGGCATCTGTAAAGATGTTGGAAAGAAGCTGCCCACTCTTGCCCATGAAAAGAGTACTGGAAAAAATTTGTATTTGGCCCTGCCAGCAGTGTTGCTTCTGGACTTTCAGGGGTGAAAAGCAACTGGTGGTGATGCCTCCTCCTAGAGGACATCCTACATGGATGGGTGGAAACTGCCAGGGCTGAGGGCTCAGCGTGAACAGCAAACTGGGCAGGGAGCAGAGGAGCTGGTCCAGCTGGCAGATCTTTCCTTGTGCTTCTCCCACCCAGCTCCACATATCTCCAAAAGACTTTGAGAAAGTTCAGGCCTGTCCACAAGCTCCTTTGAGCTTCCCCAGCACAGAGCCCCACAGCTCCTGTCCCACAGCTCGGGCTGAAGCTCACCCCAAATGCCTGTCTTCTGGGGAAGACTGTCAAGAAAACAATCACTCTCCAGATGTGGCATCCTGTGCCCTTCTTGGACCAGCAGGGAAGCCCCAGTTCCTTTCTCTTTCTCACAGGCATCTCTGCAACATCTTCCACTGCCTCCCCAGCCCCATCCCTCACTCTCCAGCCAGATTTTCCCCCCTGCCATGGGCTCCAGGGAAGGTTTTCACCGAATCATTTCATTTGGAAAAGACCTTTAAGATCATTGAGTCCATCTGTTAGCCTCGCACTGCCAAGAACTAAACTATGTCCCTAAAATGCCATGTTTACCTATTTTTTGAGCACTTCCAGGGACAGTGACACCATCACTTCCCTGGGCAGCCTTTTCCAAGGCTTGACCACCCTTTCAGTGAAGAAATGTTTCCTAATATCCAATCTAAACCTTCCCTGAGGCAACTTGAGGACACTTCCTCTTCTCCTGCACTTGTTACCCTGGAAGAAGAGCCTTTTCCAGCTACCAGAACACAACCATAGGCTAATGAACACTCAGTAATGAGCTTTGCTGAAAACTCAGCCCTGTCAGATCTGCTGGGCTCAGGGCACGTTGCACTATTCAGGTCAAAGCAATCAAAACCTGGTAGAAGTAGTGATTTGGAGGCTTCCTGGAGTCTTAAGCACCTGTGTGCTTTGCCAGGGAAAAACAGGAGACAAGTCATCTCACACAAGAAGGATTTTGACCTTCACTGCTGAGTTTCAGAATGGGACTCATCAGGGTTTGGATTTACAAAAATTAAAAGGACTTCCTAGTATCCAGCAACGAGCACCATTTTCACTCCAGGCAGCTAAGCAGGGTCTTCTCTCAGTCACACTGCAGAAAACCCTAAATCATCTTCCCTGCCTCACCACAAGGCAAAGCTTTACCTCAGCTCAAAAGCTCTCCGTTATCTGCCTTGTTCCCCCCACACTCACCTTCATTATTCCCACAGATCAGACTTCCTAGGCCCTCAACTTACAAACCAAGAGGCTCCACTCAACCTCCCTTGGCTCTAAATAGCCTGGGTTTGGGCATGATGCCCTGGGCCCACCTGCTTCCACACTGACTAACACCTGGCTCAGGTGAAGCTGAGGTGTAAGAGCCTTCCCACAGGGTTGTATCAGTCTGTGAGGACATCCAGCATAACACCCAAATGAAGGCTTGCCTCTAGAAATCATGGTCCCAGCAAATGTTATCCTCTTCCCCCCAGTGTCCTTCATGAAAGCAGTCACGGAGAGTAGGTGCCCAGTAAGATGCACATTTGAATTTGAGCCATACCATGTCTTGGGGACCTGTCTTTGCCAGCCAGGGCCACCAGCAGGAGTAGAGGCAGACTTGGACAGAGTGTTACATACAAGCAGAACTTCCCCCTGTGCAGCACAGTCCTGGAACAGCTGAATATCCAGTGGAAAAAACTCTGAGCCCCAAGCAAGCACTGACTTACAGACAAAGGAGAGACAGATCTTCAAACAGCATGAGATCGGATGGCTCTGGAAAGTCCAAATTCCACTTCCAGAGCTGCATATGAGACTCTGAGCCATATATGCCTTCTCTCCTCTTACAGAGCAATCTGGGAATACTAATACCAAAAAATGAACCCACAAAATCCAGTTTTTCCTTCCTACCAGCAGCTGTCTATCCCAATGCTCCTGGCATGGAAGCCCACTGGCACACAGCTGCCCATGTTCATACCCCTGTCGTCCAGGAAGGAGGGACATGTCCAAGCTGCCATGGGCTCAATCCTGAGCCCCAGCCAACTCCCAGGCTCTGCAGTCGCTGGCCAGGGACTGACAATTTAACAATTTAACAGCACAATTGAGTTGCAATGCCTGAGGACATTCCTTGGCTCTGCTCAACTCACTGGTGTAGCTGCAGTTCCTCAGACCACTCCCTTCCTGCCTTTCATAGCCAAGGCCTCTTTGATGTATTTCCAGTGTAGGTTATAAAACTTCTGCACAGAGAGACCCTCACATGATCCCTGCTCAGGGAGGACTTCCCACTCCCACCTCCTGCATGGGTACTCATCATCATGTAAATAATATACTTGTTTTTATCTCTTCTGCAAAAAGAGCACAAGGAACTCACCTAGAAATGGCCAGATTAGCTCTGAATAACTTCTAGCTGCAATTACATAGGAGAGGATGGGTCTTCCCCACACACTTATAGCCCTGGCTGCTCATTTCCACCTGCAACTGGACATCTGCACAACCATCTGTGCACCAAGAACTGCGTCAGGTGTGCAGAAAAAATGCCTTTTCTGGAAGTGAAGGGGCTGGGTGTGGCTTGGAACAACTGCACAAAACACTGCTGACCCAACTGATGAACAGCAGGAGATGGAGGAGCCAGAGTGGGAGGCAAGGGCATGGCAGACCAATATTGCTGACTGAAAGACAGCATTACATGCAATCACAAACCCAGCTGGTGGCTGCTATGGCATTTGCAAGTTCACCTTCTTAAGCTGGCATGAAAATATCTCTACAAGCTGCAGTCATGCAGCAAAGTGCCATGCAGACATACACTGCATGGAGAAACTCTTGATGAAAACAACAAAAACAACCAGGGGGAAAAAAAAAATTAAAAATATCATTCTCAAGGGGATGGTTATATTTGACCTAAGAGCACTGTGGGAACAAACATCAGCAGTACCACATATAGGTGTTAGTGCAGATTTTCTTCCTAAACAAGCAGTCTTTTGCTATTTAAAAAACCTGTGTTGTTCTCAAGAACATTCCATCCCTGAATTCCACACACAAAGCTTGGATCGGATGTCTACTATTCATATATTTTTCCCTCTTGGTTTCAATATTAGCTGAGGAGCATTATTGGCAGGAGTTAGAGCCGGAAATAGGAAATGAGATGGAAATTGTTAACAAGAGGGGAAAATAGCTCAAGAAGGTCGATCCTTCTAAGAACAGCTACCTTTCACAGCCTTGGATTATGTAACACTCAGACCAGAATCAATTTAGCAAAATGAAAATCCAAGACATTTGGGGATTTTGATCATGCTGGTCAGCTACCCTGTTATTTGCTGTTTTATTGTGCCTTACAAATACAGAACCAGGAGGTTGACAGCCTTAGCATGGAAGGAATGGCAGGTGCCTACATGTTCTTATCTGTGTGAATAACAATCCAGGATGGGACAGAGGGAGAGGCACCACTGCTCTCCACAGTTACATCTTTTCCTCTTTGTGCTCTGTGCATTGTGTTAATAATCAGTAAACAGAAAACACAGAGGGAGAAAACCCAACCACAGCTAAATTTGAGTTACTGTTGGTGCACATTAAACAGATGAAGTTGGTACCACAAGGCAGGAGGACACTAAATCACAAATCAGTGCTACAGGCAATTTTCAGTGCTTCTGTCCACTGATTTTCCCATTTGTGCTCTGCTGGTGTTAATGTCTAATATTGTTCCAAATAATTTATCCTTCCTGAAGACCAACACTGTAGTCTTTGTACTCACAATAAAAACATGTCTGTGTGCTGGGATATAGCAACACCCCACTGGCTGTGAAACAGGCTCTTGAGGGACACTGCAGGTGTTTATTGCTGGTGGTTATTTACAGCTAGAGTAGAGAAAACCAATTGTTATTCTCGTGTGCTGGAGAAGAGTCTTACCCTGGGGCAGGATGATTTAGGAGTAACTACAAAAGACCATGAGCAATCGGGTTTGTGTGACCTGAACAGGCAACCCCTTCTCTAGCATAATGAAAACTCTTCATGTGCAGCAACAGCAAAGTAAAACGGGCTTCCTTGAGCTATTATGAATGTGTCCTGTCTTATTTTACACTCTCACCAGCCAGGATGAACATAATTACAGCTGCAGGAGAGTAAATCCTTGCCATATGCCAATGTGATGGTTTGCACCCTGATCCTACCCTAACCTTTGGGATAGAATGCATCAGCAGAAGCTTAAATTCTCATTCCCCAAGAGGCAGATTGAACATATTATCTATATATACACAGCCTATATTGGTGCCGTGTCAACATACGTTTCTGAAATTCTGATGTTTTGCTGGCACCACCATTTCAAATTCAATTAATACCCGAAGAGAATCCCTAAGCAGTGTGGTTTGGCACTGCCAGGAGAGGTGATGATGCTCCTCACTATGTATCTCAGGGATAAAGGCCCATCTGGCAAATTGTGCAGTAAAAGAATAACATAAATGTATATATTGGGAATTTAGGATAAGTACTGATTAACTAAATTTGCAACAACCACAGGTTTTAACTGCGGATTTGATCAAAATGGTGAGCATAATCCTAAGAACGAAGTATTTTGTTATCTTAAGGACAGCTGTTACAGGCTGAGATTCTGTGGCTTTGGTTCCAAGAGAACAAAGATAATTTTGTCTTTCTTGACTTTGGTATGAGATGTTTTGGGATCCCTGCAATTTGCTTCAATTTGCAGGCTAAGCATAAATTCAGCAAAAGTAGTTTGCCTGACATGAGAATAAAAACATTCTCAGTCATATAGTCATATATGTTTTCCTTCTAAAACTAAAGCACTCCACTGCCCAGAGAAAGGCAACATTCTCACCTAAAATTAAATCCTATTCTCTCCTCAAAGTTTTGTTCTGAATTTATCCTGTCTTCTTTGCTTCTGAGCTATGTACACACACAAAAGGGATTTCTCCATTCTTTAATATTGAGTAAATTACATAGCAAGGCTTCACAAGGGTTCCCATAAATGATCTCACATTAGACACCCACTCTGAAAACATGCAAACTGCAGGATGAGTGTTTTGGTATGTGACATCCATAGTTTGGTTCCCACCTTAGGGCACATTTCTTCATATGCTGATGTATCTTCCACCAGAACAATGCATTTCAAACCAAGGGAGACAATTCCTGAAAAAGGATGAGCCTAATCTTTCCCAGAAAGTTGCAGCTTGGAGATTTTGTCCTCCAGCAGCAATAGACATGAGGGCAGCATCTGAGTGGGGATCTAGACCCTGGCATTCACTTCCAGAGGGACTGAGTGCATTTGGAGCCATTTTTCTGTTCTGGATACCACTGTTGCATGGATGAGATGTGAGATATTTTCCAAGGGACTATATAAAACTTGCATTCCCAAGGTTTATAAATGGTACATACTGTGGGAAATGAAACAAGTACAAGCAAGTGACAGAGAGGACTTCCTCTTGCACTGACAGAAACAAAGCCAGCCCTGGGGATTCCAGCTGGCATGATGAACCATCACGTGTTATTGTCAAAAAGGCTTTCCACCCTCACTGATCTTGGGCTCTTTGAGCCCTACAGTGCTCAAAGAGTGTTTCAGCCCCAGCTTTCCCCAAATGGGTGGTGTACTGGCTTGAGCTGTATTCACTCCTTAAAACTGTGTATTTAAAAGAGTACTGGACTCTGAAATGAGCTGTGTTAGCACCTCAAGAGGATAAAGGATGCACACCTATTTTATTAACTTTCCCAATGCATTAGAACCTCAGGCCCTGCACAGGATGGTACCACACGGTCTGGGGTTTGCAGGCTGAAGAATTCCTGTGGGCTGCTCAGTGCAGCTTTTTCCTGGGGTCTTCAACAGCATCTTTATTTCTCTCCTCTCGTTCTCTACTCAAATCTCTTCTACCACAGCTGGTCTAGGCATTCCCCATGAAGAGACAAAGTAAAACCCTCAGACCACTCACGTCTAATCATTTTCCTGAAAGGGGTGGTCGGAGTGCACCTAGAAGCTTTTATTAATTTAGCTTTCCCACACTATGGTTACTTCCCTGCTTCTCTTGTGTAATTAGAAACTCATTTCCTGAGGGATACATGTCTCCTGGAGGGGAAACAATAAGAAACATTTGGTAATCACTAGCCTATGCTATAAGTTTATTTTAAGGCCGTAATTGCTGGGAGCTCTAAGGGATTTGGGGCACATTTATTGTTACAGCAGACCAAGTCAAAGTACTGGCAGTAGGACAGAAAGCCTTTCATCCCTGGGTTACCAATTCAAATCCAGAACAGGTAAACAGTGGATGTAAGTTGCCTTCATCCAATGAGCCCTCAGGGGAGAAGGTGACATTAGTTTGGTTTCCTTCATTTATTGCCTGACAGGCAGATGCCAGGCTCCTGAGTCCACTGCCTCTGGATGACCCCTCCAATAATCTCAGCAGGGCCAGCAGGAAAGGTGTTGAGAAAATCATTTATTTTCATAAAACCAGCTGTACACACGCACTCCTGGTCGAGTGGCTTACAGCCAAGACTAATCAACTGGAGTAGAAACACATCCAAGCTCCTCTTCCCCTCTATATTCATCTTTTGACTTTCAACAGAATGAACAGTGTTCTGATATTGCCATGCAAGTTTACACTGTGAATCCCCCATCTGAGCACCCTTTACACAGCCAAAGGAAACCAAATCCTATTACTGGGTATAAAATCTTCGCTGGCCTCGGCAGTTGCAGCTGGATCTGTCCTGAGCAAGGGTCTCCTGCTAGACCCAAAGGTTTGGTGGATCTGAGACCTGGTCCAGGCTTATATATTGAAACCCCCACTAGCCAGCCAGCCTGTCAGTCCTTGAGGGTGGCAGACCCCCATGAGCTGCTGGCTTTGTCCCTTCAAAGGTATAGGCACCACAAATCTTTCTTGTGCTCCACTCCTGGGCTTTCCACACTCTCCATTACAGTTTTGCACACTGGGTCTCTTGCAGTGTTACTTCTGAGTTGTCCAAGATGTTTTCAGGCAAACAGAGCAGAAGAAAACAGTGATATCTGAGATATCTGCAGCAGGGCCAGCCCAGCTCCAGAGTTGACCTCAGGCAGGGCTGGAGTCTGGGAGACACTCTCCACCAAATTCAGCACCACAGCTGCACATGGGGGTGACACAACCACAACCAGGATCTGGCTCTGCAGTTGCAAACACCTCTACTGTAAAATTTGGCTCAAGGACAAGTGGTTATGTGTTCCCAGCCACCTGGCAGGCTGAGCACACACACCTGCCTTTTGGGGAGCATATGTACAAATTGAAGGCTTCTTCTCAGACCCAGTCACAGCTCCTGGTTTGGCCAGGCTCACCTCGGTTTTTTGGGAATGTCTGAGCTTTGAAGCATTTAAACTTAAAAGATCCAAGTTTTATGAACCAGAATAACATAAGGGGCACTCGGTCTCGACACCTTGTGCACAATTTGCGTGTTTCCCAAACAAGCCCTCCCTAAGCTGTCCAAGAAGTCAGCAGGAGGCTTGTAAATGTGGACAATTTGACAGCTTTATTTTTGATGAGCAGAGCTAAATTACACAATTTTTCTCACTGTTATTTAATTAGCTTAGACATTTGAAATTAGACCTAATTACTTTTCTCACTCCATTAATGTCCAGTGACAGCTGATTTCTGTTTTGTGAGAAGAGTTGGAAGTTTTGCTGAATTACTCAACTACCACCTCACTGTGAAGGATCCTAGGAAGCAATAGCAACAACCTCCTTGGCTAGTTTATGGCTAAAATGCGTTTTGCACACAACCTGCTTTTCACCCAGGTCAATTGGCTGTAGTTAAGCCTCCTTGGATCACAGGATACTTTACTTTGTGGACAATTTTTTCTTGCTGGGCTGCTGTGGACAGACTCCCACTGCTCTCACTGCTGGAAAGTGCTTGACTGCTACCCCACACTGCTTGGCTTGGCACTGGCTTTTGCACTTGGGTGTTTGTCTTTGCCCCAGGTTATTCTGGCAGGATCTCTCCTCCCAGTATAAATTCTTGTGGGAAAGGAGAACTTCACCATGTTAAGCTCAACTAGCACTTGAGGTCGTGTAAACCTTTCAGCTGCCCTTTCCCCTACACTTTTATGTGCATCCATTCAGAGCACAGCCTTTGCTTGCCCTGCTTGTTCTCTAGAGAGGGGATCCCTTGCAGAAAAGCATTCAAAAAGCTTATTAATATTAAAAAAAAACCCTCAGAGTACAAGGAAAAGATGGGAACAGCATTCACAAGCTGGAGAAATACAATCTCTCCGTCTTAAGATTAGAGCAGGAAACAGAAGTAGTTGTGCACTGAGTCTATTCAGCATCTTCCACAGCTTGGCTGACTCAAACAGGAGAGTCATCACCTGCAAAGAGGGTGACCTAGGTCTCTGGGGGGAACTGGAAGGACAAGAGATGGGAAAACCACAGCCCTTCCAAGAAATGGCTTTCAGGACAGCATTTCTTGGAGCATGTCCAGGGAATTAAAAAAAGTAATTTTGTGTATGTACAATTAAGACAAAACACAGCACTGGAGGTCTTGCTGTTAGGCAGACCTATTTTCAGCTCTCCCAGTTTGCTGGAAAATACAAAGAACACTCCTTGATGAGATTGAGTGTTTTAATCAAAATAGTTTGATCATGGCTTCAATGATATGATAAAAAATATGTGGCTACAATGGCTGTGTTCCATCATCAGATCCACAAAAACCTTTCATGCTTTCTGAACTTTTTTTTTATTCAACACATTTTCCTCTTTTTTTATCAGCTCTAATACATTAATTTTATGCAACTCATATGGAAAAAAATATCACCAAAGTGCTGTCTAACACTTCTAAACCTTGATATCATCCCACGGTATTCAGAAATACATTCCTTTCTTTTTTTTTTTTGTTTTGTTTTGTTTTGTTTGTTTTGTTTCAGCACATTTCAAGGCAGAGACACAATGCACTCCTGACCTTCCTGTCATCATGTGGAGCATTTTTTTTTCACCTGTCCACAATATGCCTGCTCCAAGCCATATTCCAGCACCTCCCTCTGTACTACACGGCCTTCTCTGTGGAGCTGTTACCTCAAAAGGAAACAGATGGGAAACAGCCATGGTAAGCACAGGACACTGCTTCTTATCTCTCTGTCTTCCAGAAACACATGGGGCCAGCATCCTCTTCTCAACTTTCTGTGTAAGGATACATAGAAAACAATGAAAATCTAATTTTCCACCAGAATGCCTAGAAAAATCACAGCTCAGTCCACATCCATGAGCTGAGTGCAGCCATTCCTTGGGCTGCTTGTCCAGAAGGTGCCTGATCTGCAGCTATGGCCCTTTTCAGACTTATCAATATTGAGTCAACTTTGCATCACTGGGATCCATTGTCCCTGCTGAAATGTCCATTTCCCAGGATCCAGGGCTTTCATTCTGAAAGCAACAGATTCTCCTGGCTTCTCTGAGAAATCCCAGGGAGGGGAAATTACCAACAATTCCACGTGCTTGTTGGGCTCTTAATGTCTTGGCACAGCCACAGTCCACGCATGAATTCCTCATGCAACCCAGGAATGATTGGGTTTGCAGACTGACAATTGGCTAAGATGCAGGATGAGACTGAGGGGCAAATGCTGTTGTTAAAGAGATGTCAAGTGGATTTACATGTCCCTGACCTGTAACAGGACCCAAATCTGCCCAACACCTCCACAGTTTCCAAAATCTGTACTACATCTCCCATGCTTCAACCCTGTCTCATCTCCAGGGCTGAAGAATGAAAAAAGCCTGAATGGTTGCCTGACCTCTCCATTTGCAGTGACAAAACCATCACGGTGCTGATTGCAGCCCATCCCCATGAACCTCCACTCACCCCCATGAGTCATGGCCAGAGCAGCCAGGAACAGCCCTCTGCTGCAAAAAACAGAGCCTGATAAACCATCCAGAAAAAATAACCTCCTCGTTTGTTTGTCCCCAGCCTGTCCCTCCTTTAGCTGCTCTAAAGAGCCACAGCAGAACAAGCTGGAGGAAATATCTTAACTTTAACTCCTCCACCAGTGCAGCAGTCAGGAGTGGGGAGGGTGTGTCACTGTGTTCCTAAAATTGGCTGTCCTGATCCTTATGCTCTGCAAGATTCCTGGTAGCACTATCTGAACTGATGAATGCCAGCAGAAGATACAGCAAGAAGTGCAGAAGATGCACAAGAAGTGCTGTTTACCCTCTCTTAGTCTGAAAGTCTTTATATTTTGTAGGAGACATCACAGCAGGTGTTGCAAAGACCAGCACAGAGGTGTTTGCTCAGGGCTGCCCCTTAATGCACAGTCAGATTTGTGTGTCCACCCTGAGGAACAGGATCCCAAAGGCACCTGAATTCCCCATCATTTTGAGTCTTTGCCTGAAGTAAGGACATGCTCGTGATAGAAACACTGAATTTGATATGGGTATCTCCTGTGCTGGGGAGAGGTCACACGAGTTGGGTGTTAGATTCTGATTTGGCTTTGGAAGTCTGTAAAATAAACACCTGCACTTCATTTCAGCCTAGCAACTGCACCACTAGCAGCATCCCAACCAGTGAGCACCAGGACACAGCACTGGGAGGACCTCCTGTGCTGCTGACACTTGCAATCCTAGGCAAAACCAGCATGAAAATCCTTCTAAAAATCAACCCTGCTCCATCTTCTGTCAACACCTGTTTTCTTCCCTCCTGCTTAGGAGGGAGTTCATTACCCCAGTTGCTAACAGCCTTCCCAATTCCTAACCTAGATTTATTCACAGCCACTTCATGCCCATTTGTTCTTGTGCCAACACTGTCCCTAGGCTGAAATAACTCTTTTCTCTCCCTGGTATATTTATAGACAGACATCACATCCTCCCTTGAGCTTTTGTTTTGCTAAACTAAACAAGCCAAATCCAGACATCCCATCCCATGTGACAGGTTCTCCATAGCCCTATTTGTTTCTATTTGTTTTGTCCAGCCTCAGGCTACCTTCCTAATTCTGGGAGATCTGACCTACCCTAGATGTCCAGATCATTGCAGGTCCTATACATAGTGCCTGGGTGAGGGAGAAATACAAAAATGATGCAGCAGCTGAGTTTTGACCTAAATACATGTTAGTAGCTCCTAAGTGTCACCACCACACTCAACTCATGCAGTACCTACGATGGGGCAGAGCCATTATCCTGTGTGGATAGCTATTGTGCTTTGGGGGTTTTTTTGTTTATTAATTTTGGGATTAAATGTTTGAGATGGTATTTTCTGTTTGGATTTAGAGGTTTATTAATTTTTATTTATATTANAAAGGATAAAACTTTTGGTTTAAAATTTTTATTCTGTTATACATATTACTATATTTTAAAAGTTTAAATTTTAAGTTTTTTACTGTGCGATATTATACACTTTTATTTAGATTATATATTTATAATTTTAGTTTTGTTATTTAATTTTGGAAGTTTTTTTAACAGCTTCAGGTCAAAGTAGCGTTTTCTTGGGGGTCAGTGCTTGTTAGCACAGAAAGTCTAAAATTCTCAGTTTCCAGGGGTTCCAACATGTAGCACAGCTGAAAGCCAATATGTGAAGCAATAAACCTGAGGGAGGATGCACAATGAATGCCAGCTGAGCACTCTGTACTGTAGAGATTTCTTCACCAGTCAGGGGGATTTCTTCATGCATGTCCTGGGTTTTGTTCCTGTCATGAGCCCATCCTTTAAAGGGAGTTTGTATAATGACCAAAGCAAAATGCAGAGCAACAGCACAGTGGCTTGCATTANGGTATTTTCTGTTTGGATTTAGAGGTTTAGTAATTCTTATTTATATTACAGTGAGTTTTACAGTACTTTAAGTTAAAAATGGAGTTGTATTTTTTACAAGGTTTTTTAACAGTAAATTATTTAATTAAGAATGGATATTTAAATTATTTTTNTTCAGGTCAAAGTAGCGTTTTCTTGGGGGTCAGTGCTTGTTAGCACAGAAAGTCTAAAATTCTCAGTTTCCAGGGGTTCCAACATGTAGCACAGCTGAAAGCCAATATGTGAAGCAATAAACCTGAGGGAGGATGCACAATGAATGCCAGCTGAGCACTCTGTACTGTAGAGATTTCTTCACCAGTCAGGGGGATTTCTTCATGCATGTCCTGGGTTTTGTTCCTGTCATGAGCCCATCCTTTAAAGGGAGTTTGTATAATGACCAAAGCAAAATGCAGAGCAACAGCACAGTGGCTTGCATTAAATATGCGGCAGCTCACAAATTAAGGAATATTTTGTGGGTATTGAGGAAAAATGGACACATCCAGTGGAGAGCTGGGAAGGGGTGGGAAGGGAAGCAGCAATGCCATTCTGTGATCTGAGTACAGGCTGCCCCATGGCAGTGAGTCCTTTGAACTTCCCCCAGCAAGCTTCCCCCTGCACAGAAGCATACAAATTGCACAAAGAGCTTTAATAAATTACAGCTCCTAATTAAGCTCCTCATGGTTAGGCACCTAATCTGAGCACTTGCTTTCAGAACTTTGTTTTTCTTTGGACATGCATTTTTTCCCTATGCTTGGTAATTTTAAAGGTTATATTTCAAACAAGCCTAGTCCTGGTCATTCTTGCAGCAGCACTGCACCACTGAGATGTATGTCACTGACCATAAGCTGCCCAAAAACACAGACGTTGTTAAAATCACCCTGTCACCACGAAGAATCAGCCTTTTTGTCAGCTCCCAGAGGCAAGGGACAGAAGGATAATGCTGAGCTTTCTTGCTTCTGTGAATTTATTTTGGTTTTGCTGATGAATGGGTGTTTGGGGCAGTTGATCCACCCAGGCTGGGATTTTCCTATTCGTCCTGCCTGGGGAAGGTTATGACAACTTCTCAGAAAACTTAGGGCTAGTAACTCAAATAAGGCCATGGAAAATTACTCCAAAGTGATCTGATGTCCCAAGATATTGTGTTTCAATGTTTATTTGTTTACTTACTAGGAGGGAAACCTAGCAGTCACATCTGCTATGCAAATTGCTGAACGTTCTAAAAATCCTTGGCATGTGCAGGACTTTTCCTGCTTAGTGACGACCAACAGTGACCTAATTCACATTTGACTGGACTAAGCTACAGGGTTCCAGTGTACTAGATACATCCCAGAAATTCACCAGAACCTGCCCTGAATTCACCAGAACTTCTTCCCAAATTGTCCTCTGACTCCATTTAGCTTTAGGATGTCAGTTCACTCCAGTGCACTCAGAAACTGCCATGGAAAAGGTCATGATAGATAAAAAAGTCCCCCAGATCCTATATTCCAAACAAAATCAATACAGGCACTTGGTGAAACATGTCCTGTGTTTAGAAGTTCATAAAATTTGAGCTGCCATTGAAATCAAAGCAAATAAAGGGTCTGAGCCACCTGTCTAAAATGTTTCATTACTGTCTGAATTATGATATCTCTTCTAGGAGAGAGAGCAGAGGAAGCTGAAACTGAACATGAGAACGGAAATACAAGGACCTGGAAATGTTGTGGTTCAGACAAGGGACATTTAAGTGACTCAATCAGATTTTTTTTATTTGAATGACAGTGGTAAAATTCCAGACTAACCATTTACAATCAGTCATATTCTTAGAATCCCTCTTCACACTTACAAAAGAGTGACTCTCTTCTACACTTCCAGCACAGCTGATAATTCAGCTCCAGCCCAGCTCTGAAACTGTCTTGTCCCAGACAGTCCATTTAGTAGTTCAAGTATTCTATTGTTGGGTTAGTTCAATATTTTATTAATAAAAAGCTTAACTTCAGAGATGTTTTCTTGGTTTTAGGTTAGTTTATTTAACAGCTCTAATAAAATATATAAAAATGAAATTGATACTGAGCCCATCTCTCTGAAGCAACACTGCTCTGAAACCTTGCAGGGGCTGGACCGGATGCCAGCCAGGTTAAAAGGCAATTCCCCCCAGGTTAAAAGGCAATTTCCCCCCCCAGTAAATCTGTGCCCTTGTCCTGGGAAGCTGTTAGCAGTGAGAGTGGGGAGTTCTGCTTGAACAGGGTCTGGCAGCAGAGGACCACACAAGGTGTCCCAGGGTTTAACATGGCTGTGAATTGTCACTCCATTGTGTCCCTATTTAAACAGCTTCAGGGATGGAGATTGCCACGTGGAGGTTGCCACCCTCCCACTGTGCATTTTCCTGTCTTCCACCTCCGGTACATCCCTCCTCTGCCCCAGTGCTCCCCAGACTCCTGATGATCCTCCATACCTGAACAACACCATCCTCTCCATGGGGCCTCCACTTCTTCTTGGCATGTCCTGTGGATGGGAACAATATAATTGAGAATTTTGTACTTTTTAGGCATGTCTTTAGTGTGGAACTTCACTGCACAACAGGCCCATAGACTTGGGTGCAGTACAGAGACCACTGGAAGGAGCATTTTTGGAGTTGTGGCCTTGGTGCTCAGAAAGACCAATGTGAAATAAAAGAAAATAAAAGTTGATCACTGGCAATTCAAAATTTAAGTGAAGAGTTGCTAAAATTCTCCAGGGTATTTATCATTAACTTGCAGCTTGTTAGGATTTCCTGGACTCAGGATCATGGTCCTTCCTCACACAGTCCATCATCAGACTCATGACAACATTGTTCTATCTGCATGTTTTGCTTCTACTGTAGGAAAATATGAAGAAGGCAAATCTGTCTCCTCAATATTCGTCATTTGGCCTAGTTTTCCAGAATTCTTTGGCAAAAACCTTTTTAGAAAAGAAGAAATGGGGAATTTGGAGAGCTTCTTTAAAAATATATGTGTGCTTATGTCCTGCAATGTGCCAGAAGGCAGAGACCAGAGGCACAGGGCACAGAAGGGAGCCTGGATTTATGATCCTCCTGTTTGGAGAGTGGGTAGCAGTGCAGTCTGCAAACTGCAGCCCTAGCAGCCTGTTCACATATTTAAGATAATACTTTCTGCAGTGAAGACCCACATTCCAATGCTCCTGAAGATGCCGTGGGCATTTAGCTTCAGTTTTGGACAGATCTTTTTATTTCCCAGTCTAAGACCACATGTGACATGCTCCCTTTTCCCAAAAAGTTACAAAAATACTAACTTTATCAGCTAAAAAAATCAGTTAAAACCACTCAGGTCTTCCACCTGTGGCAAATCATTTAAAATGAGGATGTTCACACATCACATTGGCAGCTGATAGATGGATTCACCTGGAAGGCAAAGGGAAATTACATCTCCCCCGGAAAGCTCAAGTTCTTCCTCTCTAGGACTCTATCTGATAACACCAAGAAGAGCAAATGAACACTTAGCAATCAATACCAATAGCCTGTGGTAGGAGGAGAAAAGACTTCCATTGCCTTTTCTCCTGTGGAATTGCACCCCAGGGCATCCATGTGCTGGAGATCTGTGTGATCTCTTCCTTCCTGGCAGGCACCTGAACACCTCCCCACCAGCACAAACTCAGGACTTTGTATTGATGCCAGAGCAGAAGTTATTTCTGCCAGCCTCCAAGAAGGCCATAAAGAATCCAGAAATGTTAAAAATGGAAGAGGACAGTGCCCAGTATTTTATTAAAACCATCCTTATCTATGATAAGCAAAGAGACTACAGGATGTGGATCTTCCTCTGGCCAGGAGTTCACTCTGTTCTTGCAGCTGGACAGGCAGCCAGCAGAGAGGACAGGATGAATTGCCCCTACTCCCCAGAGCAGAGCTGATATTTATGGCAATTCTAAAAGTTATGGCACAAAAAAATCAACAAGCTGGAAAGTCATGCTGGCTGCAGCTCCATAGGAAACAGCGGGGCAGAAAAGCAAACTTTGCCATATGGAAAAGGAAAAATCTTGTAGGAATGTTTTTGCTCTTTTTCTTTTTCTTACTTTACAAAAATCTAGTTTCTTAGGATGTTTGACAAACAATGAAGCACATAAGAAAACTGTGCATGACGGGGGAAGGCAGCTGCAGTTCAAGTGGAGTTGAAATTAATGAATGGTGAGCATTGTCTCAAGATTTGGGGTATCCATATCTTGCCCAACTTATCTCCAGAGCAGCACAGACATCAGGGTACTCATTCCCTTTATCAGGCCAAACTTTCAAGCTGGCCTTGCTCATTGCAAGAAATGTAAGTAAAAGGAGCATTAGGATGACATTTCTCTCTGTATCTTCCCAACCAGTTTTTGTTTTTCCTCTCTCCACGCCAGATGCAACAAAACACCCATGCAGCCACTTAACTTTAAGGCTCTTTTTTGGATCCTGCTTGCTTTAGATGAATTCAAGCTCACCCTCATTGCTGGGCTGGATCCAACACCATCACTGACGATGGTACATGGCCCCAGCCTTCAGAGCACCAAATACTCAGACCTAGGCTCAGCCATGAAGATTTTTGTCTTTTCTTCCTCTTCTGAATCGATCAAGGCACATGGAACAGGATTGAGGAAGGTTAGATAATCTTTAAGGTCTTTTCCAACCCAAAACATTCTGTGATTTTATGAAGAGTACATCATTCAAAGAAGAAACATAAGTGATACATCTCCAAAAAACTTCACACGACCACAAACCTTGCATACAACTTCCACCAAGTTTCTAAACCTTGGCTTTTGCCCTGTGAAACACCAACATCTCGCTCCCCTTCCCAGCCTTGTGTATAGTCCCAGCTAAATAAAGAAGTAAACAAATAATTTCCAAATAAAAAATACTAAATTAATTAAAACAAATTTAAGATTTTCATTAAAAAATATTGTCACCTATGACTGGCTTTAATAAACATGCTGAGATTTTTTATAACCTTCATTCAGAAACTCATCTCTTAAAGGGCAGAATTTTGTTCCCTCATTTGCTGTACAAGCTGCTGCTACAATGAAATCTGACTTGAGTTTTAGTTTTAATGATCTGACAGAAAGTACAGGGGGAGGGCCTCTCTCATTTTTTATAAATAATCATAATTAAATAAGATTCAAATATAGTCTTTGGGGGACATTTTCTTGAAAGCTCCCATAAAAATAGTTTCAAATCACTGTAGATCTCTGTCTTTTAGTAATTTTTAATGATAAGAGGCTTCAAGCATAAAGTTATTTTTAAAAAGTTTTTAAATAGAAGATTGAATGATTTCTTGATATTACACATATTTTTAAATTTTAATGAAAGATATTAGAAAGAACACCCAATTGTGACATTTTAACATAGATTTGAACTCAAACTCAGTTAGAACTCTGTGTGTTCAGACCCAGGACTTTGAAATTACCTGTTATGGATAAGAACTAGGAAGTTCCAGTTTATGAGCAGTATTGTCTGACTCAAAGCGTGGGGTCAGAGGACATGCTGGGTCCCTTTTGGAGACACTCCTGGGAATTTCAGTTAATTCTATTTCCCAGCCTCCGTGAAGAGCCTCACTTTGGCTTGAGGATCTCCCAGATGTAGCAAATATCACGTGGCATCTTCCACCCTAAGGCATCCTGAAACCAGGACACCCAAGGCTCTCCACCCCTCAGAGCAATTCTATTCTTTCCCTTTTGAGAGTGCCATTGGTTTAACAACCTCCTGCATAACGCAAACCTTCAGAAGAGGAGTTTCAGGAGACAGAGTCCAACTGAGACCTTGCAGAAATGCCCCTTTCCTTTGCAAATACAGAGCAGAGGCAAAATTTTAGGGCATTAGTCTAGCTTCCTGCTGCAGGGAAAGCTGTTTCATAGAGAAAAACCATCTCTGTTCATAACCCTGTATAACCCAACTAAAATCAAATGTCAAATCCCCATAAGCATCTGTCCCTCAGCCAGAGGTTGTTTTTCTTCACGGATGAATCAAACATTCTGAGTAAATCACATGAATCACCAGCGGAAACATCATCCTCACAGCTTCATCTCACAGTTATGAATAAGGAGCTTGTTTTGCAGATCCCCAGAGAAGAAATAAAGCCCTTGGAGATCAGGGAGGGGCCCAGGACTTTCACAAGCGTTTTGTTTTAATGGATTACAAACAATAAGGTGTCTCCCTCCTCCCATCAAAAAAGTTATGGCCAATTGCTTTACAAACCACCTCTCAATTTACAGTGCTTTTATTAATAAGAAAATGCCTGCACTGATGACATAGCTCAATAACCCGCTTATAAATCGCATAAATCTGTTGCAACAGCTACAAATGAGCAAGGTGATTTATGAGTGGGGCCACTGACTTCTACACCTGACATAAAACTTTGTAGGCAATCAGCCACATGTTTCATTTCAGTTTTATATTTGACATATAAATCAGGCAAGTGAAAGGGACTCTCTCTCCACCCCCATTCCTCCCCTTGAAACAGACGGAGCCAATATTTTACAAGCAACATGTAAGTCACTGTAGCAAGGACACAATATGAGGTATGGAAAATATTATGCTGTGATTTCATTAGTTTCATGTGAACCAATATGGGGCACAGTGACCTGCCTTGGAGAGCAGGCAGTTAAAGGGGGAAAAACCATGCAGGTCACCAGGGAAAAGCAAGATTTCTTGCACTACACGCCCTGTTTATTTCCAGACCTTTTAAACCTGTGGATGGTCACCAGCTTCCTCTCCTGAGCTGAGCAGGGTTTGGCCCTGTTTTTGAGGTCAAGGTGCCCAACATAACCCCATAAAGGTGATGTGGTCACCAACAGAATGGAGCAGAAGAGAAAACCTGAGAGTCGCTAACTGGATTTTTGAGGTTGCTTTTCACAGGTGTTAATAAAATAACTCTCCGCCCAGCATGTTTCACAGGATCCCTTTCCTCTTCAGATTCTACAGAAGTGCAAAGTAGCTCAGAGCTTCAAACTTGACTCCCAGCTCAATGTTGAATAACCATTTTTTAAAAAAGAAATGCACTGGGTACACACTTTAGGGGATTCTTGGTGTAACTGGCAAATTTCTTCTGAGTTTATGTGTGACCCAGCTCCTAAGTGTCTTAAAACTCCTTCATTCATTTGAATCTCAAGATAAGTCAGATCTTTGTGCAAAGTGCTGAGTGAAATTATCTAGTTAGATGTTTGCTTCAGAAACCCAAGGAAATGCTGCTCCAGTTGATTAAAAGCAAATTCAAATGTCTGATTTTCAGTTAGTGTAAAATCAGATCCACAAGTATGAGAAAGTGCTAAAGGTAGGATGTACAAAAGCGAGATGAAGTGTGAAATAATCTATAACAACCTAAAGAAAACATTATTTTAAACAAGTGGTATAAATCTGTAGTACTTTCACCCAATTGCATGAGTTAGTTTATCTCAGCTGGATAAAGCCCTGTCAATGTTTTTTATATGATCTCCTCCAGGGATGTGAATTTTTCCATAACAGAGGTGTTAGCCATTTCTGGAAAGCTCTTGCAATGAGTCAGTCACGTACTGCTTTTCCATTTTCTCAGAAGAACTCTTTAAATACACTTGAGGCAATGGAAAGCCATCTGGAGGCAGAGGCTGAGGGATGAGTTGTGGCTGCTTGGTTCAGTGGTGCAGAGCTCTGAGGATGGGATGGGAAATGGACTATCCAATGTCACACCAAGATTTTTCTCACAATTAAATCCACTATTTCTTTACTTTTCATCTTCAGTGATTTTATGTGATATATTCTATAAATACAGGCCTCTTGGAAACTTCAGGGGGCTCTGACCAGCCAGCTGGGTTACACCACCCTCTAATATCTAATGCAGATGAGGCTTTTGCATATCCTCAGGTGGTAACTACATCTTGAACACCACAAATTTCTGCAGTCCCACTCAGATTGTTAACGTCTTTTCTACTCTAAAAAATAATACACACTCCAGCTTAACCAGACATCATCTGATTTGTCTAATGTGCATTCCAAGTGGAAAATAGATGATTTGTTTATAAAGATGAGTTTCTTCGGCCATAGCTGAGGTCTCATTATTTATTTAAAAATAAGTTTTAAAAATAGAGGAGAAAGCAAGCTTACACCAGCTGAGAATTCCCCCTGCACATTTTTTAGCTGCTCATGACCTTGCCTCTTCCTCCTCCTTGACAGGAACAGGGTTGATTTCCCTGTACACAGAAGGAGCACAGGATACTGGAAAGTTTACACCTCCAAATGGTTGTCCTGATTAAATATGTTGAGTGAGTGCTGAAAGAATGATGATTAAAATGTTCTCTGTGTGCAAATTGACATTTAGTTGGGGGTGATGGGACTGAAGCAAACAGAGTAATGGAACAAGTCAAGGTCAGTGTAAGACTGAGCTGCCAGGTAGTGTTGAGGTCTGAGTCTGACAGCAGAGGAATCTAGTACTCACCAGTATTTCAAGCCATGGCAAGGAATGCTCAAGGACAAATGTATCCTCAGAAGTCCGTAGCCCAGTTTTGCTTATGTTGCAGCCAGCCTTTTCAGATATAAATTGCTCTCACCTCCCTACTCTGTGTGTCTTTTCTCGGACTTAGGTTATCCTTGCATTACTTCCTTGTAGTAGTGGGATTGTGCTGAGGTTCTTCAGTGAATGTTTGCATTTCCAAAGGTCTCCCACTGCAGATCACATCTTTTTTTTTCTCTCACCCACGCATTGACTTCAAAACATGAAGTGTATTCAGGGGTAGCCAGCAATGATTTACAAAGGGGAAATCATGCTTGACCAACCTGATTTCTCCCACAATGAGATGACCAGCTTGATGCATAAGGGGAGAGCAGTGGATGTTGTTTACTTTGACTAGTATATCTTTTGTCATTGTCTTCCATAATGTCACCAAAGATAGGATGACAAATTATGGGTTCAATACGTGGACAATAAAATGGATTAAAAACTGGTTGCACCACTAAACCCAGGGGGCTGTGACCAGTGACATGAAGCCAAGCAGGAGGAAAATCACTGAGCTCTGCTCAGTTCTGGGCTCCCCCAGTGCCAGAGCGACACAGATTTATTGGAACTTTATTTATTGTGACCCAGCACAGGGTCACAAAGATGATTACTGGATTGGAGCATCTCTTATATCAGGAGATACTGAGACAGCTGGGACAGTTCAGTAAGCAGAGGAGAAGGCTCATTGGGATCTTATCAATGTCTATAAATACCCAATGGAAGAGAATGAAGATGAGAGATCAGACTTCACTGACAGGACAAGGGTGACTGGGCACAAACAAAAACACATTAAACATTTACTGTGAGGAAGGTCAAACACTGGACCAGGTTGCCTGGTGATAATCTGGAGATGATTCAAACCAGACTGGACACAGTTCTGAACAAACCTCTCTGGATAACCCTGCTTGAGCAGTGTTGGACTAGATCTCAAGGTTGGACTAGATCTCAAGAGCTGCCTCCAGCCTCAACTACTCCATGATTCTGTGACTCTGCAACAGCCCATGGCACAACAGCAGCACTCATCTTCTTTAAAGATAAACAATATCCAAAGTACAGCATTGCTCATTATTAATTGTGCATTAGCATAGTTCTCATTGCCATAATAAAGCATGTATGTTTTCAGACTCTGCTTTCAGTTGCAATTTGACACACTATAATACAATAATTGTAACTGGAAGTGAAGCAGTGATCAGATCCAACAAGCATTTTGGCTGCAGACTCCCAAATTTTCAGGAAGTTCCAGTGCAGATCTGCACCTTGCACCTGGTTCCTGTCTGGGTAATGGGCAGAACCAGCATTTCTTATCTGAACAGCCACCTGCTATTTCAAGAAAACCCAAACCCCACAGCTCTGGAGACATTCTTGTTTAGATTCAGACTCAAGGCTTTCTAGCCAAGGTCAAGTCTGTTGCTGTAAAATATTCTACCTGCTCCACTGTATCCTGCATCACTAAATGTATTTTAAAAACTTAGGTTTTTAAATGTTTGAAAAGGGGACATTGAATTAGAGCAGAACAAGACAAGAATAAAAATGTTTTTAAACAGATTGGATTTTTGGTTTTTTTGTCAAATTTTTCAAATAGCTTTTGGTGACGCATACTGCTCAAATGGAGCCAGAAATAAACTGTTTACGAGATTTTTTTTTCCAGTAAGTGAAAATCCAATTATTTTGATTTGAAGGTTTTGGGGTTTTGCGCTTTTTTAAAATAAACATTCTTAAATATTTGGGAGATTTTTCTTTAAATGAAATAAGCAACCATAGTCTGCAGAAGACTGCTCTCCCAAGGTGATGGTCCTTTTCTATCTGAAGAACCATGCACAAGAAGAGAAATTCTGAGTCCCAGATCTTCAATGAGAATTTTTACATTATAGGAAGGTCTAACTTCAAAAGCTGAGACTGCATTTGCTTGGCACCTTTTTCAACAAGAATGAACTGCATTACAAGTAAATGTGCATTATTACAGTAGCACAATAGCCCTGACAGGGTGTAAATTCAGACTGCAGTTTTTTTCATTTTGCTTTCTGCTGGCACTTCTGGTGACGTTTGTTTTTCTGCAGTTGCCTATATCCCCATACCACTGGAATTCTCTTAAACCACAGGTAGTGTGGGTCAGCTCTGAATCCGTTTTTTTGAAAAGTTACCCCTAAAAAAGAAAGCCTCATTTCAAGAGCATTACTGATAGACATTGTCTGCCTGCATTTCAGGGAGGCCTTTGACACTGTCTCACTTAAGATCCTTATAGAGAAGCTGTTGTTTTAAGTACTGATGATGCCTTGAGAGGCTACCTAGAACACAGGCTAGACAGTGTTAAAGGAATAAAGCAGATGTTTATTAAAAGGCCTTCAAAGGGTACACCTTGGGCAGTACAAGAGCCCAGCTGTGGCTACACCCAAGATGGACCTAAGTGGATCCAAGATGGACTCTGGGTCACGAGTTTTCACACTTTCATAAGTTTTGGTCCATTTCCATATTGGAGTTCGTTGTCCAATTCCAGCTCCAGGTTATGCAGTCCCATCCTCCCAGATTGCTCTCCTCAATTTGCTGCTGTTTGCACTTTTTGGGCCTGAAGCTGCAACAGCAACAGCGTCCTTGGTTCTCAGGCTAGAAAAGGATTGTTTTGTGTGACTGAACTGTGAAGAGAACTTGCTAACACTTTATATGAAGTTCAGAGTCATATACTAAGGCAGTACAGAATCTGAAAAATATAAAAGCTAAAACTTAAGGCATCACTGGATAAGCAGGCAGTGATTTGGCTTCAGACCTGGTTGAGTGGCTGGAACCAGAGGCTGGTGGTCAGTGGCATGGAGTCTGGAGGGTAACAATTAGAAATTGTACCCCAGGGGTCACATTGGAGTCCAGCCCTGTTTAATACCCTCATTAACAGCTGGGATGATGGGTCAGAGTGCACCCTTAGCAAGTTTGCCAGCAACACCAAACTGGAAGGAGTGGCTAGTGTGGTCCATCCAGAGGGACCTCAGTGGGATGCAGAAATGGGACAACAGGAACCTCATGGAGTTCAAAAATGAGAAGTGCCAAATCCTGCACTGGTGAGGAAAAAATGCAGGCACCAGGACATGCTGGAGACCACCCCAGTGGGAAAGCAGCTTGATGGAAAAGGACCTGTGGGTGCTGCTGAACAGCAAATTGAGTATGAACCAGCTCATACTCTTGTGGTCAAGGTCTGGTATCCTGGGCTGCTTTAGACAAAGTACTGCCAGCAGGTCCAGAGGGGTGATCCCACTTATTCAATGCTGGCAAGGCAAAATCTGGAGTTCTGTGTCCCATCCTCAGTGCAGACAGTCAGACCCACTGTACCACATGGGATGCTGCCTGGCCATGTGCTCTTCATCTCTGATTGCCCCCCATCTGCACAATTTCATGCATTTTGTCCCATCTAGTTTAAAATATGCCTTCCAACCCAAACCATTCAAGGATTTTGTGTGCTGAGCCTATTACCATTTCTTCTTCACCATTGTGCGGGCCCATGCAAATAATTTTGGCACCTAACTTTAATAAAGAGAACCCTCTACTGTTTACTATGCCATGCAGAACACTGCTAGCCCATGTTGGGAGGGTTAGAGTACCCTGCATGACCACACACCTCTTGCTGTCTTTTTGACTCCTTTTGCTTTGTGCCAGTTTGGCTCAGGAGGGTTTTCCTTGAAGAGAGACTTTCAGCAGTGCTGGTGATGCCATAAGGAGGTGCAGTGTCCCATCCTCACTCGCATGCCAAAATATTGTGGGCTACATCTCAAGTACAGGCTCCTTGTCCTCCTGTAACCCCTGGCACCAGCACAAATCATGCAGCAGGCTGCTGTGTCTGCCTTAGAGGCTGATTTCCTTTTGTGTTGAAATTTTATGAAGCCTTAATAACTCTCACTCATAACTTTCCAGCCAAAACTTCACTGCCATTGACCCTGAAAAAAATGAATATATAAACAAAAGTCTGAGAAGTGAATGCAGATGAGCTGAATTAACTTACTGATTAGGACTCTAATGGCTTAATGGGTAAAGCATGTACCCTCTGAGTCTCTTGCTTTGGCTTAGCTGTGGTGATGGAGAAGAGAGAAAGACCAGCTGAACATAGGAAATAGGCAGACAAGATCCACCTGTCCTTGACTATTGGTTACTTTTGTTAGTGCAAGGACTCTCAGGAAAAAAAACTTGATGTCTGACAAGATTTTTTCTAAGAACCATTAGCACCATCTCTTTATTACCAGTTTCACCACTTCCAGAATGGTGGTGTTGGATAGATACTGCGCCAGAAAAATTACATATATTAGTAAAAACATCTCCTCCATCGGAGTTGGACAAGCCCTGAAAACACTGACCTAAGGTACGTCATGTAATAGGTAGTCAAGCATAAAACCAAACAGAAAACATCACAAGTTTGGTTCACAGCTCAACAACAGCTCCATACAATCTCATCTACCAAACTAATAAGGAAAATAAAATATTTCAAGAAAAGCATAGGGCCATTGTTTTCCTCTCCTGGCACTCAAAACTTGGCCCCAGTTTTGATCTACTGTGCATTTCATTGACTACTGAGAATGTGTCTGACAAACTTGGATTGAGGTTTGGGCTTTTAAGTAAACAGCTGGTATCCTCTATAGAATAGATTGTCCCAGTCCCATCCAGTTCAACAGCCACAGACACTGCAACTCTCCTTTCAGCTGCTGAAGGAGTTGATGGTTGCTTGTTGCTATTCCTTTTGTTTCTTTCAACTGGGGTATTTTCCTCTGGGAACTAATCCCATCAGTCTTGAAGATAGTCTTGCAAAAATAGGAATTACGTAAATTAAGGAACACATTGCCCAGAGAAGCTGGGGATTACACATCCCTGGAAGTGTTCAAGGCTGGATGATGCTCTGAACAACCTGGTATAGTGGAAGGTGTCCCTGTCCATGGGGAGGAGTTGAAACTAAATGGTTTTTCAAGTCCCTTCCAACCCAAACCTTTCTATGATTCTATGATGCTAAGATAGGATGTGTCTGGCGTGGGACAAAGATACATAGAGAAAAAAGCAGCAATGCCCAGGGGAAAAGGGAGGACACATTTGAACGCTTCAGGGACATGCAGGTTCAGCCCCTGAAGTCTAAATGTGCTAATCCATTCTGATTTTCTGAAATGATTGAACACGTATTTTAACAATATGGATTCTTGCTTTGAGAGCCCAGCCAGCATAAACCACAAATCTGCATTGTCTGCAATATATATGTCACATTTTATTACCTTGGTTCACGGCCGACACTTAATTTAATGCTCACCTTTTCATGTAATATATTGCAAGATATGCATCACTTCACAGTTCTGCACCACGGTGCTCAAATTGCCTATGGTATTGATCTATATGATGATTAAACCCCTGCATTCTTTGAGAACCTAGGCTCTCAGAGCACTAGATGGTGCTAGAGAATGCTCTTAGCCAGCTCCGGGGCTGCATCCCCATAAATTCCCTCTATGTACCATTTATTTTTGTACAATGTAACAGCATAATCTGCATCCAGCATCTACGTTTTCAGCAATGTTTCAGACAGGCTGCTGGCACTGCCCATCCCTCTTCCTCGCTGGGTGATGAGAAGTTGCTGCTCATTGCCGGGGGCAAGCTGTCACACTCATGAGTCAAGCACCCAGGTCATGACACTGCCTTCACAAACAGGGGATATAAATTTTTTTTTTAAGTGTACTTTTGTTTTTGCACTCTGGTTCCTAAGTCCTAGGACTGTTACGGTGCTATTTATGTGCTCCCTAGGAAAGCATGGGAGTGCTGGGCACTAAAAGATCAGAGCCAGGCATGGGTCTGAGAAACAAAGTTCACGCCGCTGCTCAGACCTGACTGAGAGGAGTATGGAGGTTTGGTTTTGAACCATCCAAAGTAAAGAAACCATCCTTGGAAACCAGATGGAAACCATCCTTGGAAACCACCCTTTTGCACCAGATGAGAAAGACAATTTGGACACAGAGTAAGGAGTTGTACAGTTCTGTGTCTGCTAACAACTACAGTAATTTTTTTTGCAGGAGCACGTGCTGGGAGAGGAAGGTTTCAGGGAGACCAGGGCAGCCTGCACCCAGCAAGAGGTTTTCTTGTGTCATTGAGGGCAGAGGGAATCTTTAGCTGGTTCAGTAGGGTTAGGCTGGGAATGTGTCCTGTTATGTGCAGAAAGGGAAAGCACATGAGCTGCACTTCACCTCTGGGATGACCCTGGCATCAACATCAATGGGTCATTTTGTCGCCAGCAGCTGCACCATGTGGGGACAGGCTCTTGGAGAGAAACCCAAGTGTTGGTTCTTCCTCTCCCGCCAGGTGCCCAAGGATGTGGGGTGTCCCAGGGAACCAAGGCACACAGATCCTGGCAGCATAACAAGGATGATACAAGCAATTTCCCTCCGTGACAGCTCAGCTGTGAGGCTGCACACGGGCTCTACAAGACCCAGGTGCTTACAGGGCAGCCATAGAGCCTGGTTCTATTAACACCAACCTTGTGGGTTCAACTCCTGTATGAGCCACTCGCTTCAGAGCCGGACTTGATGACCCTTGTGGATCCCTTCCAATATTCTGTGAATATCCTGTGATGCTGTGATCCAAATCAGCAGCATTTTCATGGCATTGGTGCTGTGAGAGATGCTGCCCTGCTGTGCCTATCCATGGCATGGGCACGCTGTGGGACAGCACAGGGCAACACCAAGCCACAGACAGCAACTGCTGTGACAGCTGGAGCAGCCACTGGGACACAGGGACACAGGACAGCCTCAGGGTTAGTCCTGGGAGCACAGCTGGCAGCCAGCACCCCTCCTCCTCCTGCCTGCAGGGCAGATGCAATGGCAGAAGAGCAGCTTCCCCAGGTGCCAACACTGCACGGGCTTGGTCTCATCCTGCCCACACAGCATGGGCTGGAGCCTGCACAGCTGCAGCTCCCCCAACCCACCAGGCTGCAGGATCAGCCCAGGGACCCATCTAAACCACAGCTCCCAAGGTTGGCTCAGGCATGGTGGGGCCAAGCACGTGGCGGGCACATCTCCTGTGTCGGCTCTTCCTTAACGTGGTGGTGTGGCTGCCACGTGTTCATGCAACCCCCAGGTGCAGCCACTGTGCAAGCCATGCCTCATCCCACCAGGCGTATCAATGAGGATCAGAGCAGAGTAAAAACCGTGGCTTGTAAAACATGGAAATCCAGGTGGGTGTTATGGGCCCTGCACTTTTGTGCCTCTGCTATCACAGACTGAAAGCAACCACTTTTTTTGGCTCATTTAACCTTGGTTTTGTTGATGACACACATTCTCATTCTGCTCCTGCTTGAAAATGGCATTGAAACCAGACGGAAATGCTTTGAAGAACTTAGATATGATGTCATGGAATTACAACATCATCACTAAATCAACCAATCAGACAACAGCTAAAGAACAACATATCCAGGGAACTCAACTTGTGTTTCAGCACCATTAAGATGTTTAAGGGACACAGTCAGATCACATTAGACCCGTAGCTTGTTTTGAGACATCAGTGGAATCATTATCATTTTTCTTCTTGTTGAAATCAAATTAATTGTTTGTGTGAATTTAAAGGTATCCCTCGAGCACTCACAGAAGGTGAAACTGCAAACCAAAGGGGAAACCCAACTGCTGGGCTGGTTCTCCCAGTTCAGTAATGTGCCTAAAGTCTCTGCACTCCTAAAGAAACTTGCTATGGTGTCTCATCCCTGTCTCATGTTATATCACCCACAGCCTTCTACCATCACACAGGGAGGGAAATTTGCTTTTAATTGATTGTTAACCTACCCGTGTCCCTCTGTGTGTCTTTTATTTACATTAGAAGTCTGAAAGAGCAAAGTATTCCCCTTCACATTTCACTCTGCTGGAGAAACGGGTTTGCTGTCATCACTCCTCATAAGCACAGCCTGAGACCCACTTTCCCAAACTCTCTCTTCCACCATTTGTCTTTACTACCTCATAGCTGTCAGCTTTTCTTCTAGCTGCTACTATGAAATGAGCACAGGGTCGTTTTGGCCAAAAAAACACTCAAGAAGTGGAGGAGGAGGGGAGCAGTTACTGATCTTCGAAGGGAAAACTGGAGAAAGCTGGGAAAGTATCCTCAGTTGAGGGTTGTAACCCTCAGCCTCCAGATCGAAAATCACCATTAATCTTACCCAATAATACATTCAAAGGAATTGTAAGCAAGCATCTATCCCAGCATCACCAGGGTTCTCTAATCCTTCTGCCACAAAGAAACCTCTTCTCTTCCGAAATAATTTGATATGTGGAGAAACCCTAAAGCAGCATTCAGTTCTCTTATTGCAGCAGCTGTATTAAACAAAGATTGACAGTGCTCTGTGACTGCCTTATCCAACAGAATTTTCCTTAAGCAATTTTTTTCATCCCTGCTGCCTCAGTTTCCTCACCTGTAAAACACAGAGTGGGAGGTTCTGGTTTGACAGTGTGTGTCAAGATGTGTCCAAGGAGAAAATGAGTTTTCTAAGAGCTCGTTGGCTTTCTTTCCCCTACTGAATGGGCACTCAAACCCATAGAGAGTCAGGTGAGAAACATTCCCAATAACCTGGGAGAAGTAAATAGCCCAAATTACTACAGAGGGGGTCCTTGTTTGACCACCCCACGAAAAACCAGCATGTCATGTTCAGGGTCTTGCTGTTAGATGCTTTAATAGGCACTCAGATAAATATGTTTATTTTCCCCAAAAAAGAAACCTTCTGCAGAAAAGGCCACTCTATTTTAATACCACTGCAACTTCCAATTGGGCCAGCGAGTTTAAACATTTATTTCCAGGCCTTTGGTTTCCCAGAAGGTTGTGGTTTTTCACCGGCTAGTGAAAATTCAGATAATTGCATCAAATACTGCAGGGATTTCAGAATGAGAGAAGAGGTCCATCAGGACAAGAAAGAGAAGGCAAAGAGAAGGCAAAGAGAAGGCAGAGGGAAGGCAGAGGGAAGGCACCTTTCTTTACTCCATTCAAGCTTCTTGGCATCCTGCTGGGTAATTTACCCCCATTTCGGGGATGCAGAGAGAGCCCAAGGAAAACTTGAAGAAGGAAGACGGCTGAGTTCACACTTTTTTAGTGACGTCCTGGTAAGAATAGCCCACCAGAGGGATGCTGGTTCATTACACAGTTATATATAACCAGCACAACACCCACTCTGTGTTCTAAGTGGGAACCAGCCGGCACTGGTGGTGGTCAGGATTGTCACCTGGGTGCTGCTGGCTGCTGTCGCCCACCTGTCTGGCACCAACTCTCCCTTTTCGGGGGAGCCCCTCTGCTGCCACCCAGCAGCCCTAGGCTGGGTCCGCTGGCCAGGACGGGCAGCTCGGAGCCAGGCTGTCCCCTCACTCCCCTCCCACCTCCCCCTCGCCGCCCGCCAGGACTTTGTGTCCTAAAAGCTCATTCTTTCCATAGCGTAAAAAATAAACCAGCATGTGCTCCTCTCTCCCCTCCGCCCGTCTCCGCCGCGGCCCCGGGTGGGTTGTTGTTGTCGTTCGGCTCTGCCTCTCCTTAAATAACAGAATTACAGCGGGTCTAATCCTGCGGAGTGCTGAGTAACAGCTCGTTCCCAATAAATTAAGCAGGCACTCAGCGCCGCAGCCTGATATTTGTATCCATGTCCTCCCGGATTATCAGTCTCTCCTCCTCGCTCTCTGCCCGGCCCCTCCGGGAGCAATTATCTGTGAATGAGAACAGAATAACTCTTTTAGCAGAAGGTTTCCACACTCGCGCACAAGGAGCGCTCTGAATGGATTTATCATGCTCGCTAAAAAGGGAGGTGGCAAAAAAATCCCCCCCACCCTTCTTTCTTTTTTTTATTTTTTCTCCTGTATTTTAAGGAGAAATCCCTGAAGCGGCAGCCGTTCCCCAGTGGCTCCACACACCAGGGGAAAAAAAATAAGAAAAAAAAAATAGAAAAAAAAATGGATATAGTAAAACTTTTTAAGGGAGGCATGAATCGGTTCTTCAGAAAAACAAGGCAGCGATGCCAACTGGAAATGTTTGCTTTGGGGGTGAGTTAGATGGCTGGCGTCAGCCAGGGCTAAAGACATGCCAGCGGAATGCAATATTGGGGAAGCAGCAGGTCACTCAATCACTGGCAATTTGCCCAGGAGCAACTGGATGCCTTCAGATTTTTTTTTCCTTGTGTGTGCATGTTGCTTTTTTTTTTCTCCTTTTTTTTTGTAGGCAAACAGAGCCCCAGCAGTTTTGAGGCTGGAGAGCTGGAGAATGGTATTTCTGAAAGGCACGTTCCTGCAGGAATACCCCCGTGGGTCTGCTCAGCTGCACAGCGGTGACATCTGGCAGAAGTGGTTGTGTTGGGATGGATGAGGCTGAATCCTGCCTGTGCTGCCTCCACGCAGAAGATGCAGAACAGTGCCAGGGAGGTGGGCAGCCCCAAGGAGGGGATGGGGCAGGAAAATGGGATAGCAGCGCCTCCAAAAATACCCTCCAGCAAACTAGAATATTTTTCCCTGCAGTAACAAGTATCAAACACTACAGAAGAGACTTTTGTTTATATTTTCAGAAAGCAGTAGGATTTTTTTTTCAAGGCCAATATGCTTTATGGGAGTGGAGAAATTAGGTAGAAGACAAAAAGAAAAATTTCCCCTAATGAGCAATGTCCATTAACTCCCCACAGCACAGGAGGAGGGAAAGACCCAACAGGCGTTTTTGTCTGCACATCTGTAGTTTTTCATTGCTATATCATTTGTGCAGAGTGCCAGGCTGCACACAGAGCACAAGGGAGGGAAAGTGTCCCAGCAGGAGAGGCTCTAAACGAGGTGGTCGCCGGACTTGCAGCAAGCAGCAGCATTAGGGATCTGCCTTTTTTGCTAACATGGGAAATCAGTGTTCAGCCAGCAGATGAATGCAGCGCAGTCACCAGAACATGATGGGCTGATGCTGGCCGTGGCAGCTCTCCAGAGGTAAAAAGGAGCAGTAAAATTGCCCTCGTTGTTGCCTTCTCCATCCATATGAATAAAAACCCAACGTGTGAGAGGGAGGGCACCTCTTGTGAAAGCAAACCCAAAGACCAAGTTTTACCTGAGGCTCCAAACTTGCAGGGTTCAGCCCCACTCTGAAGCATTTTCACAGTTAAATACCACCACCACACCCACCCAATTTCCGCCACAATTCCATCACTCCACAGGAAAAAGCCACCCAGGACATTGACGCTGCAGAAGGAGGAGAGAGAAACTACTGAAAGACAAATCTTATCAGCCTATGAAAAATTGGAGAAAAAGTGCAGATGTTTGGAGGCAAACCACAGCTTTGGTCAGCAGGTAGGGATCCCTGAGGGGTGTCCTAAGCAGGGTCTGTACCTGTGCTTTTCTGATGTCCCCTGCCCTTGCACTGTCGTGCCATGATGCCCAGTGACACGGCCACCAGCCCACCCAAGTCCAAACACTATCAGGCTGTGAACTGCAACATCAGCTCAGGACACAACGCCCACTTGAAATACAGCTTGCCCCCCCCGNGTCATTGGTCCAGCAAGGATGGTTTTAGCTTGATCACTCTTGTCTCTCCATCAACATTTTCATCCTGGTTTTGACTCTTGGTCCAGCTATGGGGGAGAATAAACTGAAATGCCCTCAGCATAAAATGTTTCCATCACTCTCCTTTCCTGCATCCATTTTCATCTTATTAAGATTCATACTTTTAACAAGAGCTTGTCATTAGATCACTGGACCAAGGCTTTCTTTAAAATGGATTGCATTCTCAGGTCAGTCACCAGTCTCTTGTGTGCTCTTAAGAATTTCCTTTCCCCAGATCCTGCTACTGTAAAATGGATATTGTAACTTTTCCTTGCTGTGCTTTTTTAAGTCTCAGGGACAGGACTGTCTTGCACAAAGTGTATGCACAGCAAAACAGTGACAAATATTTGGTTTTATTGTAAAGTATCTTTAACCATTATTTAACAAAATACCCATGTTCCTGACAATGTACTGGGAAAAAAATATTTCATCAACTCCTTTTCCACATGATTAATTCTTATTAAAAGTATCACACAGGTGTGTCCAGCCCATACAGCTGCTCTAGGTGCTGTAGTTGTCCATTCAACCTTGACACTTAATTGCCTGCAAGTGCCTCCTTCTTCCCAGAACACCCTCAGTGTGGTCCAAGGGAGCACTGATAGGCAGTGAGGAAGGAAAGTGAGGGCACACTCAATCACCCCAAAGGATAAATGTCACACTGAGCTCTGTCACCCAACCCTGTGCTCCAGGGCTGCAGATCAAGCCGACAGAGACGGGCAGGACTGAGCCATTTGCTTCCCCTGCCTCAGTGCTGCTGTGTAACTGGGGAAATAGGTTTTGTTTCCCATACCTCAGTTTCCCCATCTGGAACAGGGAAATAATTATCTTGGCTTCTTTTTAAAGGCCTTTCACATGAACAGCCCTTTTAAAGAGGTAAGTTGTATTATAAGCAACGGACTCTCACGTCTGCCAAGAACCAAAAGTGATATGAGGGAGATGAAATTCAGGCCACCTCATCAGCAAAGCATGTTGACCTGGCCTTCAAGACAAGGTTAGGGCTCTTGGAGAGAACCCATTCCTTTTTGGGACGGAAAGGAGTGGACATAGACCCAGCACATGCTTTCCTATTATTAGTCATTTGTATCCATGTATTGCTGCAAATGTGTACAGCCCTCAACAACCCACCAAAGCAAGGGCACAGCCTAAAATCATCTAACCCAGCAGCTCGACCTTGCAATGGGGAATGAGGAGAAGCTGCCAGGTAATTTCCCCGTGACTGCTTGGGCAGGATGGATGGAACCAGTCCTCACCACGCCTGCAAGCCCCAGCACCTCCACGAGCCTCTCAGTAGGACTGGAGAGAGACAAGAGCAGGCAGAGGGACCTGCCTGGGGACCAGCTGGAGAGCTGGGCATCTCCAGAGGACCAGGTGGGTGACTCACATTTGGCTGGGGGAAGCAGGCGAGGTGCAGGCACAGGCGGGGTTCGTGAGGAGCTCACAAACAGGGCTGGAAGCACGACCGAGAGCTGCTTTGCACGGCAGGGCCAAATCCGTCGCTGGCAGCGCTCCCCTGCAGCCGCCCCGGTGTGTTTGTGTAAGGATCCAGCGCTGGGAGGCACCGGCTGCGGGGCTGGCATGCCAGCCAGGAGGCCCAGACACCAGCACAGTGCCAGATGCCGGGCATACTTTGTCAGCTGTGGGCTGTCACACGGGCTGGCCGTGCACCTGTGCCACCCCAAGCCGCCCGGCTATTAACAGCCGGCCACAGCGCTCTGATGTGGATCGCTGCCACCCCATCCCGGGCACAGGGATAAATCAGCCTCCCCCTGAGAACCCCGGGGCTCTGCTGCAGCCAGGGCTGATGGAAATGCTGAATGCACCCAATGCCTGCTCCTCGTTAGGAGTGGAGGTGTGCAGCCAGCCTGGCTCATGGGATGCTCAATGCTCAGTTGAGCTCCTGGTGCTCCTGGTGCAGCCTCTGCAGCTGATGCGGCTCTAAAGGTCTCCTGATGCCATTGCTGAATGTTTGGGATCCCCCAAGCAAAGATGAGGCCAGCATAAATTTCTGGGAGAAGAGCTGACACAGGGACAACTAACACGAGATGTGAAGTGTGTTTAGTACCCAAAGGCAAGAGCTGCAGCAGGCACTGACTATTTGGGGGTGAAAATCTTCTCAGACATGGGGGATAGCATCTGAAGGGGTCAGGGAATATGACCATTCTCCATTGATGGAGAAAGCTGCATTTACATATATATCACCCCCTCCACAACAAGCTGAGCACCAGCCCTGAGGAATCCTTGCACATCCAGAGGAAGAGTCCTGCCATGTCCAGCCTCTTTTCGGGAAACACTCAATGGGTGATGGCCTTCAAATTCTCTCTCTCCTCTCACTGCTCACCCAAAGTCAGAGCAATCTGACTAATTACCAGAGCTAATTAGCATCAGGATGAAACATCCAACATGGACTGCAGACTCTCAGGAAATATATTTTGGTGCCTTGAGACACAGAAAGATAATTTCCCAAGCATCATGTGCACAGTACAGCCAGCTATGTGACTTTTCCTCTTTTTCCTCATCAGTTCTTGGTTCTCACATGAAGATGATTTTTAATGCCAAAGCATTGTGCTTCATCCCTCTTTATTTCAGGCCGCAGGCTCACCACATTTTGGACTGGTTGCAACCCATCTGGTTTCACTAATACTTCTAATATAATATTTATAACTAGCTAAGGGCTGATCATGTGACGGGTGTAATCCATAAGTCACGTGCCAGTCGTGGTTATTCTACACCTCAAGCCATTTTTCTGTATTTTGGTGTCCATAGCCTGCTGGAATATTTCGATGCTTTGTCACTGTTATACCTTTCCAATTTTGTAGTCTGGCATTAAAGAAGGTTGTCTCAATAATTGAGAGAAAAATAATCACTTTGTTTCCACCCAAAAATAGGAAATTAGATGAGAGAATCAACCAAAGCCTCTGCTTGCCACCATTTTTGGGTTTTCTGAAGGAACTTGTGCTTAGAAAAGTTGTTGAATCTAAAAAGAAATCATCTTCTTAACAAGTTCCTCCTTCCCACTGCCAGAAGGATCATCCAACAGAAACCAAAACGAGGTCTGACAGCTTTAGCTCGCCCATAGCCAGCTGTGGCAGCCCATCCTCATTTTCAGCAGACACAGGACACTTCCTGGCTGACCATCAGGTCCGGGGAGGAAAGATCCTCTGTACTAAAGGGAGAGTTCCAGCTGTGTGCAGGTGCTTCCTCCTTGTTCTCTTTGTCCTTCTTACCATACATTGCCAAGGTGGGTGAGTGGGAGGAATCTCTGGAGTGATGCTCGGACACATCAAGAGATGTTGTTGACCCCTTCCAAATAGCACTTTATAAAATACCTTGAAGAAATTTTGGGTGAGACCATATTTGATGGGGGGAAAAAACTAAATAAACAAACAAAACCTACTTTTTCCTTAGTTTTGGAAAGAATGAATATCATTAGTGTTAAGCCTCTGGCAGCAGGGTAGGATCTGGCCCCGTGTGGCTGCAGAGGCAGAAGGAGAGTGAATTCTCCCTTTCCACGGGTGCTTACAGTTGGCCACAGTCTGCAAAAGCAAATGATTTAATGATTCATGCTGGCAAGCAGGGAAGGATGACTTCAGGTTTGAGCTTCCCACATCACTTCTAGCAGCTCCCCCTGCAGATCCAACACGTCAGTGGCCAAGAGGATTGCACAAGGCAGAGCCAAGAGGTCCTGCCTTCTCAGCCTCTGGGGCAGGAGCACAAAGCAGGGTCACATGGGAATTCAACAGCAAAACAGAGGCTGTGCATGAACCCCAGGTGAAACTAAACCTCTCCTTTTTCTGCAGAGCCTTCCAGGAGCAGCAGCAGCAGCCCCTACCCCATGGGTCAGTTTATTCAGAACGGCTCCGCTGTAATGGGATTAAGAAGCTCTTCACTGCTTGGATCGCTTCACAGTGAGAAGATCCAAAATCAGCTGATGGAAAACAGGATAATTCCTCCTGCAGAGGGAGCAGGATTGTTTGTGGAACCAAATGATCAAACAATGAGTAGTTCCAATGTGCCATGCCTGGAGACACGTACCCCAACGCTGCGGGCACCAGGCACAGTGTCAGCAATTGGGTGGGATCCCATGGGGGCAGTTCTGTGGGGCTGTTAGTGTTTGAAGGTAGCGGAGGTGACAGGGAGAAGGAGCAGTCATTCTCTCAGGCAAATCTCAACTGTGAACCTCAGGGCTGGAGGCTTAGCTCCCACAAGGAGCTCTTGAAGGAACTTAAAAACCTGAATTGCCCCAGGATTTGTGACTGAGCAGTCCCAAATAACACATCCACTGTCATATGAGGACGTGCAAAACACTTCTGATCATTGCAGAACTGGATTTCCCCTTCCCCACCACATGGCCTTGTACCTTGCACAAACCCTTATCTCCAAAGAGAAAGATATTCTGAAATTCTTGCAGTATCTACATTGCCAAACTAATTTTCTGGTTCATCCAGCCCTCATGAGATCTGGCACTGAAAAGGATGAATTGGCTGAGCAGAAGCAGCAGCAGCAAGCACCCAGAGCTTATGACAGGAGAGCAAAGCAAATTTTGGAAACCCATCAAGCCTCCACCATCAAGAATGGGAGCCATTCAACCAACCTCTCCAAGAACCTTCATGACTGAAAATATTTCACACTAAAGGCAGCCACACATTTAACATGTACACATTATTTCAACTCTGACAAGTTTTAGGAGCTTGTCAGAAATTATTAATAGAGGCTTCATACATGTCTTGTTTTTCTTCAGTCTCTCCCATGACAGGGAGTGAAGTCTTGTGACAGTCAAGACCCTACTAAGGGTTTCAAATGTTCACACAGAGCTTGACACCTCAAAATTGCTTTATTCAGGGTCTTCTTCATCTGGAAGAGTGAGTGGACTACAGCTGGTCTGAAAATTGAGTTTTCTTCTCTCACAAAAATTCTGACTTTTACTCAAAATAAATAGAAACAGCTAAAAATAAACTTTCTGCTTTTAGATATAAAACTTCAGTAAACATCTGAAATTTCATGCCAAAAAACAGACACTTCTCAAGGCAAAAGTTGCTTAATCCACAAAGGCATTTTCTGACAGAAAGCATTTGAGAGGTAAATATTTTGGAGCAGCCCTGGAAATGCTCTTTTGCCTAGCTCAGTGCAGTGCACATTACCTATTTTAAATACCAGTTGGAACACTGACATCTGGACCTTTAAGTAGAGAAATCTTTATTATCCTCCCTTCCAGGTAAGCTCCATAAAATAGATACTCATAATGATTCTATGCTTTCCTCCCATCCCATTTCTACCTTGATTGTGACCAGGTTTGATACTTACCATGATATATCTGTGAATTTGAAAGCAAATTACTATTTATCAGGGGCTCTGAATGTCATTAGGAGCAATCAGTAGCAGGAAAATGGTTTTAAGTTAGGGTGGATGCAAAAATTAAAGAGCCTCAATGTCTTGTTTGACTGTGCATCATATTTGGCTCTGCTCATAGGTGGGTGGAAAGCAGGAATAAAAATGTCCACATGAAAACTGGAGTCAGGTCCACAGCACATATTTCACTAGGCTCCTGTTTCAGGGCAACTAAGGTTGACTTTCTGATCAACTCAGCCTCGGTATCACAAAGAGAAACATTATCAGCTCTTTCTGGTGTGCTAATATCCAATTTATTTTTCAGCAGTGCAATTTCCTGCCTGCTCTTTGAACAGCTATCAAAGGACAAGACACCAGATCATGGCAGACATTCTTCTAGTGCTGACATCTGCTAAACTAGTCAGCCTGTTCCTATACAGCCCACTCAATGCATCCTAAAATATTTTATAAGCCACCAGTGGAACAGAGAATGGTAATGTGGGTCCCTGACCTTTATTTGAGCCACCTTGATGTTCAGTACAGATGGGGAATCACACTTCAGCAGCCAGAATTTCTGGGTCCACTCAGTTTAGGATTTCTGTGTTACCTCCAAACCAAATAAAAGCCACTTAATGCCATCTGGCACTTCATATCCTTCACTGTTTTTCATTTGAGAGCACAGGCAAATCTGCATATGAGGCTTCATCTAAAAGCCTCTGAAAACCGATGGAAAGATTGTTTTGGATCATGCTTAACTGCAAGACTTTATTTTAAAAAACTGCTTTCTACAGTTTTGCTGGAAGGTGTTCATCTTTGAACAAACACTCAACCAGCAGTGAACACATTCCAACAAAACATCTGGGGACCTAGGAAAAGGATGGTCTCACCACATTTAGAGAAGCCCAGAAATATCACTGATAAGCTATTGCTCGAACAATAGCTTGTGGCTATTTTTGCTTTGGGTGACACCACTGATATAATGAATAAATACCAACAAGTTTCACAAGCACAGGCAAGTACAGCAAGGGACTACTCAGAGCCCATTTTCGGAGTATTTATATTCATGGAACCTGAAGTCTCTGTGTCACTGTCTCTCATGTCCTCTCTGGCTGTATCTCAAAATATTTCCCATACCAGTGCTGACTTCTGCCTTAGTTTTGAGGTCTGCAGCCAGGGGGGAAAAAAATAAGAAGTGCCTAAGCACCTGTGTTTTCTTGAAGGTTTGATTGCAGGTTTGAATCAACCAGTCACTGTTCAAGGAGCCCTTTTCACTGCTTTCTGTTCCTCACTGTCCTTCTGGGTTGATCTTCTGAGCATGACCTCTGCTATCCCTGATTCACATTTCCCTGACTTCATTCCCATTTCATCTGTCCTTGTCCTAGGTCCTCCCTTGTGTCATTGCTCTTCCAATCTTCGACTTAATCCCAGACTAAACTTTTATTTTCTTCTTGAAAGAGTTCCTAGTTGTATTTTGGCCAAACTTCTGGCCCATCATCTTGCTTATCCAGACCTCTGTATTCTTCAAATTCATATCAATTGACCACATTTGTTCTCATTCACTTCTTTTGAGCCCTGCCCAATCCTGGCCACCTTCCTGAGACCCTCAGTCTAATTTTCTTTCCCTGTATTCTTTTGGTACACTGTTCAGCAGGGCCCTGATCAGGATAGAAGTGAGAAGTTCACAGACCAAACTGTCAGAAAGTTGATAATGCCCACAGAGTATATATTTATGTGCTGTGAAACATGTTAGGAGGCCAAAGTGGAGAAACTGTATTGCAGAACTGCCTTGAATTTTGGCAGGGGTCGTATTTTATATCATATTAAATGTAGGAAGACATTTACTGACTAGTACTAACCCAAGTCCTGCATTAAACTGATGTATTGGTTACTAGTCACATCTTTCATATTTTAAGTAATTGAGCTTTTTCTCTACTTTCAGGATGCTGACAGGCAGTAACACAAAACCAAAGAGTTGTACTGAAAGGAAGTTGAACGGGAAAGTTAGGAGTCAAATAATTTCAGGACTCACAGAGTTTTTTTAAAACAATACCTATATGTTAGTAGAGTGAATAACAGAGTAAAGTCTATCAGAAGCAAAGTATGGGAATGAAGTTCAGAAAGGGAATATGGAAGAAACATGCACACAGGTAAGCCAATGTTAGAAGTCAATATAAATGTATTAAAAAGCCTTCTGAAGAGCAATTTTCTAAAACTCTGAAATCTAATAACAAAAGCTGCCTCAAAGCAAGTAGTTTTCCAGACAGCTGTTCAGACTGATAGATGATCAATATGTGATAGATGAGCACTCAAGACACATTATCTCGTGATAGCAAAGTCAAATAAATACTGAGGATGCATCCCACACTGCAGCCTTTCCTTCTCAAGAACACATGTGAAGAGATGCCTCAGACTGAAGCGTCAGTAGAAAAGATTTTCAAACAAACTGATAAAATGAATAAGACCAATCTGCAAGACCAGACAGCATTCACCCAAGAGCTCCATGGAAATCCAAAGAGGAAATTGCTGAATGGTTATCCACGGTGCAGAGCCAGCCTGCTGTTTAAATCAGCCTATGCCAAAAGAATAGAAGCAATAAATGTGATGCAAAATGAAAAAGCACTTTCCAAAGGAAGAATGAATAGAGACAAGTGTGATTCTGTGTAAGGCAAACTGATAAACATTCTGAAAAAGAACATTAGAGATACCAGAGAGCAAGGTGTAATGCGGAAGAGTCAAGCATTGTATCTGTAGGACAAAATCCTGTTTCACAAACTGAGCTTTTTGGGGCTGTCGCTGAGGGAATGGAGATGTGAGTGATGCTATTCACTTGGCTTTACTAATATGAGACCATACGAAAAATTTCAAGGTAAGACCTACCCTGGATGGTTTTCTAAAAATGAGAACTTAGTGCTCCATGGGAATTTAAAAAGCAAATAGAAAATTAAAAACCAGTAGGAAAATACTTCAGAGCAATATCACAAATTTTTTGCACATAGCTCCAATGCACCAATCTCACACAGGATAGAGCAGAACTACAAAGGCAAGAAAGGGCAACAAGACGCCAGAGACAGGGAACAGTTTCCAGACAAAAGAGCCAGGATAGGCTAAAGCCCTTCGTCTTCGGAGAAAAAACAGCAGAGGGGATCTGAGAGAGGTCTGTGAAGTCATGACTTGCATGGAGAAGGTGAACAGGAAATAATTGTGCACCATTTCTCAAAACTTCAAGGGCCAGATAGACACTACCTAATGAAATTATGAGACACCAAGTTAAGAACAGAAAAAAAGGACATTACTCTCACAAATGGGTTATGGGGCTGTCATGGGCACTAAAAATTACAAATTAGTACAAATGGGCTTAAAACAGTAATGGTGGCTAGCTCCAGCAGGGCTGTTAAACACCATAATCCAAACTCAGCCTCAGGAGATGATCCCTTAGCTGCTGACTGCCAGAAGCTGGAATGATGTGCCACAGGCAGCACCACTCTGCACTCAATGTGCTTCTTTCTTTTTTTCTTTTTTTTCCCAGTTTCTTAGAATCTTTCTATTTTATGGTTTCAAGATAAGTTAAAGCAGCATGGCCCTGGACCCCATGTCCTTATTCACTCACATGCCTCTAAAGAAATGTATCCCAACATTTCAAGTTCAAACTTTACCAGAGACAAGGTGCTACATGAGATTTTGTGGAAAAATGCACAATTGGTATACTCTAATAATAAATTCAGTCTTTCTGATGAATGATTAAGAGAAGAAAATAATAAACTTTAACGGATAGTAAGATGTCCATGAAGAGGAGCCTCTCTAAGCATCCTCTGCCTCCCCAAAACCTCAATTTCTCCGCCATGGTGGGAACAGCCCACTGGAGATGTGGACATATTAGCTCATGTAAGTGAAGCTGTCAGTGATAGTACTGTTCCCTTTTCACCATTAAAAGCTCTTTTACACCTGGAGAATCTGACCAGGGACTTTGGAATAAATATGCCTCTAATTGCACACTCTTTACATAACCACTAAGAGTCACTGGGAATTCTTGGGACCTTGCAGACCACAGTCAACAGCCACCACTGAAAAACCTGGCAAACAAATATTTGCATTGCCCTCACCCACAAAAGTAAACTTCCACACAAAATTTATAGGTTTTAACTAAAAGAGTCTGTCCTGTATCTATGTCCTATTTAAGGTCAACTGTCCTTTTTCTAAAACAAAATAATATTAAGTGAAAAACTTTAATATCTTCAGACCTCATCCTTTTCACTTTCTTTTTTTTTTTTTTTTTTTTTTTTTTTTTCCTTTCAGATGACCTGAAACTTCAAAAGAGAAAAGCCTAAAGAATGCTGCATAAACACAGGGTAACTAAGTTTGAGCTAATGTTGATACTGGGCATCTTGTTGGTGCTGTAGGGGACAGGGAGCACAGTGGGGAGGTGGGCTGGGCAAGGAAGGACACATTCCTGCTGCTCACCAGGATGCAGGAGACCAGGGACACTACAGGGAATGGCCCACCAGGGGATTTTGGCAGAGCTGGGACTATACCTCATGTCCATCTCCACACACAACCCCTTTCCTGACCACAGGAACAGCTTCCCAGCCTCAGACAGGTCCTAAGCAAACAAATGGGAGGATTTTTACTGGTTTTAATGATATATGAGGTCAGATGGAGCTGAAGCCAGACCAGCTGCCAGTGCAACTGTGCATAAATCAGTGCATTGGCTCACAGATGGAGAAACAGTTGAGGTTTTTGCAGGTCCTTACCCAGCCATTCAACCTCCCATACATCTCACACCCAAGCAATTTCAGAGCCAGCACTGCTCTTGCTGAAGTCCATGGGTGAGCTGTCTGTGGCTTTGATGGCCCCAGGGTCACTGTCCAGGCTGCCACAGCGTGGCTCAGCCTCTGAGAGGTCACTGGAGACATCTACTGCCCTGCCTTGGCTGGAGGGAGGCACTGGGACACTGCTTTGCTTAAGGTAGTACTTCCACTAGGGCTAGGCTGTTCTTTAAATTTTAAACAACATTGCTTCTTTTTAAAATTGAGCCTCTCCACCTGCAGCAGAGTGCATCCAAACTGATTTGCAAGACTGCCAAGGACCCAGCGCTTCCCACCAAGAAGTATGGTGATGTATCAGAAAGTCAGATACCTGTTGGGGATTCAGTGATAGTAGGGCTAGAGGGATCCTGTATGATTATTTAGTCCAGCTTTCCACACAAATTCATACAGTAACTCCTATATCTTGTCCCCAGCTTAAAATGTAACATCTATTTTTGAAATATGTCCAGTTTTCATTTCTACCACTCAGACAGTATAGACTCCACTATTCTTTTATGTATTGCATTGCAAAGATCATTATATTTGGCATAACTGCATTGCTCTTCTCACAAGCCTCATTTGTTCTGCCTCTGGGTATCATCGCACTTCTTTCTCATAGACAGGAAAGCCACAGGACAGCAGCAACATCCTCCTCATGGAGATGTGAACAAAAGTGTCTCACCCTTTGTTCTTTGCTGAGATACACTGAAAAAATATATTTTTCAGACCTCAGATCACTGTAACAGCCGACGAGAGGAGAGGAGAGGAGAGGAGAGGAGAGGAGAGGAGA